>QAGG01000079.1:0-135674 GCA_003138045.1 Penicillium sp. MA 6036 | reverse complement strand
GCCGCATGGAGCTGCTCACCTCCGACATGCTCACCCGCGCCCTCACCCTCGTCTCCCGAGGCCAACATGACCGCGCCATGCACCTCCTCAACGAAACCCGCAGTATCCTCAAGGGTCTCGGCAAAGGCGGACTTCCACCCCTCCCCCCATCCGCCCGATCAGGCAGCGACCCAGACGGCCGCGGCGACACACCCATTTCTTCCTCTTCCCCCAAGTCTTCCACCTTCGGCGACACCCACTCCTCCACCTCAGAGGCTAATACCATTACCCCCTCATCCTCTGTCGACACCCAAACCATGAACGCCCTCAACGCAGACCTGGAGTCCTCGCTTGAGTGGATCAACCACCCAGCCGTCTTCAGTCGCGACTCCCGCAAAGCAGTCCTCCAAAGCATCGGCGTCATCTCCTCCCAGCGCGCCTATACCTTCCGCACCGCCTCAGAGGCCCACTGGGCCCAGCGCGTCTCGGGTGTCCGCCGGCTGACGGAGAAGTCTCGCGACTGGCGTGAAACTGGCGATGATGCTCTGACTGAGGAGTAATTGGATACTCGACATTTCAATTCCCCCCCTTCCCTTCCTCTGACATGTCCATTTGCGATGATTTATCTCTGTTTTCTTTTGGTTCTGCCCCTATGATACCATTTTTTGTTCCCATGCATAATAGGGTTCACGTTACTGGGTTTCTTTTATCTGTTTTGACGGTGGATATGGGTTTTGAACATATGATGATTACCTCGATTAACATAAGCCTGCATGACTAATTTTCTTTTTACTTGATCTCTTCGGTTCCCACGAGTATAGACTGTCAATGTTCATGCCATCTGTTTCCTTGGAGGACCAATGGCTCTCACAAATCACGCATCTTTCCAAAGTAAATGGCGAGCCTGGAATCATCAGGGCTTCCACCTGACCCCGTGGCACCCATCCATGGCCCCAGGGATGGATGGACGGAGATTGTAGCTTATCGCGTTATCGCCGCGATAAGAATCGCGCGATAAGGGAGACCATCGTCATTTGCAAGATGGCTTGGAAGTCTTTCGTCTTCATACCACTCGACTCTCGTGCCACCATACTGCCCATATGGGCTAACCCAGCATGATCCGTCACGCCCTTCAGCAGTGTGCCCGAGTGGTCCAGCGAGCACCGCTATTGCACGCGTCCCGCCCACTAAGCCAACCGTTCCCACGCCAGACCCAAACCATCCAGCCCACGCGCCAGATCCGATCTTTCAGGTCTACGTTCTGGAAAAAACGGCGTTATCATTACATAGAATTGCAGCGCATGTCAGCTTTTGAAGCACTGATCCACAATGCCCGACCCCGACACTTTGTCATCATCGGTCTCGGTGCTTCAGGCCTATACTTTTACAACACCGATGAAGTAGAAGCCACCCACCGCCGACGCTTCAATTGTGTTTCCAATGCCCGCGAACTGGAAATCGGCATGGAGAGCTATCGTGAGATCCTAAGTACTGAACGCGGCAAAATCCTCCCCCGCAACCACCAACTTACGAAGATGGTTGATGGTGTGCTTCAACGATTGCTTCCGGGCATGGATATGGATGCTAGTGACTGGAGTGTGCATGTAATTAGGGATGATTCGAATGCTAATGCATTCGTGCTTCCTGGGTATGTGTGCCTGAGATCTTGTGGTGGACGTGCTAACCGGCGCAGTGGAAAGGTTTTTGTTTACACGGGCATACTGCCGATTTGCAAGGATGAGGATGGACTGGCTGCTGTTCTGGGACACGAGATTTCGCATGTCGTTGCTCATCATACCGCTGAGCGTATGAGTAACAGTTTGATTACGCTGAGCGCTACGATTATTGTATCTTCGCTCTTTGATGTTTCTGGGCAGTTGTCTTCGTTTCTTATGAATATGCTGTACAACTTACCCAACTCGCGAACACAAGAGGTGAGAATACTTGGCTTTGTTGCTTGAGCCTGTTACTGATCTTTACTTTAGGCTGAAGCAGACTATATGGGACTCAGTATGGAGCCTTGACCTTGATATCAGCTATCAAATTATGCTAATATTTCCAGTGCTGATGGCGAAGGCCTGTTTCAACCCGGAAGCAGCGGTACACTTGTGAGTTCTGGTCATGGGGAATAAGCACATGGAAGCACAGAAGCTGATTGAGACAGATGGGCTCGCATGCATGAAGAGGAGAGGCACAGCCCACCGCAGTTCATGTCAACTCACCCAACCGTAAGCAGACCAGCTGACTGTATGGATACATGCTAACCCCTGACAGAGCTACAACCGAATGGAATCAATCCAGGGATGGTATGTGTTGAACTTGAGGCAACTGCTTCCACTTATTCAGTGCTAATCGCTTGCAATAGGCTCGAAAAGGCCAATAAGATCTACGAGGAGAACGGCTGCAAGGAAATCAGCGGATATAGTAAGATCTCCCAGTGGATTAACTATGCTATGATACTGATGATTATAGTGCCTGGATTCCGAACCGCTTTCAATTCCAGCGTCTCGCATATGAGACGGTGAATACTAGCACCTACTTTAGGGTTGCTGCATAGTTATTATTACTCACTGATGTACGAATAATGAATTTCTTTTTTTTCTTGACAATTGCTCATGTAGGCTGTGTGTACTTTTTCCTTCTTCTCAAGCAAACGGGTGGCTAAGATGCATTGCACTAGCGAAGGGGCAATAGTGACTTTGCAACCGCCAGAAAGCATATTGAATGAAGCAAGAAGAGTATTCAGTGGCTGACCACTAAAATATGGTTTAAACTTGAGAGCCATGAAGAATATCAACTGGGATTGTTGGGCTTTTACTGCGCTCAATGGATCGAGAATGATCGTGGTGAGATTAGACAACATCTTATGAGAAGTCATGGAAAAGTGTCTTGCTTGTCAAGGTCAGAGTCATCAAATGCAACCTGTTTCAAAGACAAAATGTCAAATTCCAAGCAATGGTTGTCAAATAATGAAATGGAAAAAACACTCCCAGCGATCTATACTTGACCGCCAAGCACCCCTCGTGCAAACGGAGCAAACCCACCACCGCAGCTCCAAAAATTGCCCGGCACAACAGCTCCATCCACTCCCTCCATCAACTTTGATACCCAGTCGCATTTTCCTCGGACGCGACAACAGATCATGTCGCTTCAAATCCCAGGTCCCTCCCAAGCGGGACTTTTCAAGCCCGGCTACCAGAGGTGAGTCGAACCGTCTGGAATCCCGCCGCAACAGGGACCTCCTTATCTGGAAGTGCAATTCAATTGACTATTCTTGAACTGTCCAGCCACGATGCCGAAGATGGAGCCGTCATCCGTAATATCGAAGCCTGCCAGGCTATCACGGGAACCGTCCTGACCTCCCTGGGCCCTTACGGCCGCAACAAGATCGTCATCAACCACCTGCAGAAGATGATCCTGACCTCCGACGCCGCCACTATCCTCCGTGAGCTTGATGTTGTGCACCCCGCTGCTAAGCTGCTCGTTATGGCTAGTCAACAGCAGGATGCTGAGATGGGTGATGGTACCAACTTGGTTATCGTGTTGGCTGGTGAGCTGTTGAAGAAGGCCGAGGAGTTGATCCGCATGGGTCTGAAGACGAGTGATATTGTTTCCGGATACGAGAAGGCTCAGAACTTTGCTATGACTACTTTGGAGGGTATGTTTATCTGGTGGAGGGGTTGAATTGCGAACGGATGGAAGCAGTTGCTAATGAGGCGTAGAACTCGAGGTCGACAGACTCCAGGATTTGCGATCGGCAGAAGAATTGAGCAAGGCTCTCCGCACAGTGGTGGCCTCCAAGCAGTCTGGCACCGAGGACACTCTCGCTGCTCTGGTTTCGGAGGCGGTTCTCGCTGTTCTTCCCAAGAACCCCGCCAACTTCAACGTCGACAACGTCCGAGTCGTCAAGATCATGGGTGGTAGCTTGGAACAGTCCAAGGTTGTGAAGGGTATGGTTTTCGGCCGTGAACCCGATGGAGTTATCAAGAAGGCCAGCAGGGCCAAGGTCGGAGTGTTCAGCTGTCCCATCGATATCAGCCAGACCGAGACCAAGGGCACAGTTCTCCTGAAGAATGCCCAGGAAATGGTGGACTTCACCAAGGGCGAGGAGGACCGTCTGGAGACTGCCATCAAGGAGCTCTACGACTCCGGCCTCCGCGTCCTTGTTGCCGGCTCCACCGTCGGTGACCTGGCTATGCACTACCTGAACCGTTTCAACATCCTGGTCGTCAAGGTTCTGTCCAAGTTCGAGCTCCGCCGCCTCTGCCGCGTTGTCGGCGCCACACCCCTGGCCCGCCTGGGTGCCCCCATGCCCGACGAGATGGGCCAGATCGATGTCGTTGAGACCTCCGAGATTGGCGGTGACCGTGTCACCGTCTTCCGCCAGGAGGATGCCAACGCCGTCACCCGCACAGCCACCATCGTCCTGCGCGGTGCTACCCAGAACCACCTCGAGGATGTTGAGCGCGCCATCGACGACGGCGTCAACGCCGTCAAGGCCATCACCAAGGACCCCCGTCTGGTCCCCGGTGCCGGTGCCACCGAGATCCAGCTCGTCGAGCGTCTCACCAACTTCGCCGACCGAACCCCCGGTCTCCCCCAGCACGCCATCCGCAAGTACGCCGAGGCCTTCGAGGTCATCCCCCGCACACTCGCCGAGTCTGCCGGTCTCGATGCCACCGAGGTTCTCTCGCGTCTGTACACCGCACACCACCGCACCGCCGGTGCCGAGTCATCCGAAGAAGAGGGCAGCTCATCCGAAGAGGAAGAGCCCTACTGGACTACGGGTGTTGATCTTGAGGTTGGCGAGTCAGACGGTACCCTTGATACCGTCGAGGAGGGCATTCTGGATCTCATGGCTGCGAAGATGTCTGCGATCCGTCTGGCCAGTGAGTCTGCCAGAACGGTGCTGAGCGTTGACCAGATCATTGTCTCTCGACAGGCGGGAGGCCCCAAGCCTCCGCAGGGTGGAGGTGATTGGGACCAGGACTAAATAAAACAAAAAGGAGAAGTAAGGGTCTGGACGCTGTTTGATATTTGAGACCTGATAGATCTTCGTACGATGATACGCTTAAGAACCATTGTAAATTGGACTACCTTTCTCTTCTAGTACATCCTCAGTCCTGTCAAAGGTTTCAATCAAAAGAATAATTATACATTTGGTGCCTTCAAATCATGCAACTCGGATTGGCTGAGATACTATACTTCAAGCGTATGGACCCCAAAAAACCCAAGTCGACGATGTATCCAGAAATATGTCCTATAATGGATGCTTTTCCAAGGATATAAGCTCTTTTTGCTATATTGAGATTATTGATTCAAATCCAATAAATAAAGGATCGAGTCAGCAATTCAAGTTGAGGTTATACCATGTTGGCCTTGCCGATAAACATAGCGTCCTGAGGCAGAAACTCTCACGTGACACTCCCAGATTTTCCTCGAATGTTTCCTTTCGGCCTCGATATCAACGAGCGCGATTCCGTATCCCACCACTTTTGTCACCAGCCGCCTTTTCTCAAGCTCTTTCACTTAATTCCACCTCCGCCATGTCCTTCTCTACCCAGGTCGCAGCCCGCTGCGCCAGACAGCTCTCCGGCTCCGTCCGCCCATCCTCCCTGCGCATCGCGACCTCCGCTTCATACCTCACAGCCCGTCGCACACCCAGCACCCAACGATGGGAATCCACCGAGGCTGCCCCTGCCGCCGCTACAAACCCCAAGATCTCCCAGATTGTCGACCAGATCAGCACATTGACCCTGCTTGAGACTGCCGACCTGGTCTCCAGCTTGAAGGTGGGTTCACCAATCTATCAATGGCATGGCATTTTCAACATTTGGATATGTGATACGCATATCTTGATCCTTGATCATGCCTAGCTCCATTGGGATCTCTTCATACTCGAACCATTGCTAATTGGACACTTCCACAGACCCGCCTGAACATCCCCGATCTCCCCGTCGGCGGCTTCGCCATGGCCGGTGGCCCCGGTGCTGCCGCTGCTCCTGTCGAGGAAGAGGAGGCTGCTCCCGCTGCTGCCGAGAAGACCCTCTTCAACCTGAAGCTCGAGTCCTTCGAGCCTACCTCCAAGCCCAAGGTCATCAAGGAGATCAAGACCATGCTCGGCCTGTCACTGGTTGACAGCAAGAAGTTTGTTGAGGCCGCTCCCAAGATCCTGAAGGAGTCCGTTCCTAAGGAGGAGGCCGAGAAGATTATCGAGACGCTCAAGGCGCTCGGTGCCAAGGCGACCATGGAGTAAAAACTGTTTATTATAGGAATTGGGGAGGATAGATAGAGTTTGCTTGTTTCTGTCTTGTCTGTCTTGAAAGATCTTGAGCATTGTGTTGGCCTGGCTGATCAAGGCAAAATGTACATTATACGCATTGTGTTCTGGGACCGTCTGGTATAAGAGGGCTCGTTTGGTTAATTGATGCATTTAGCATATGTTCTGTCCAAGTAAATAGTCAGCAGTAAACAGTCCATGATAGAAGAGCGTGAGAGTCAAGCTTCCAAGCTTGGTTGGATGTGATCTACTTAGTCAAATGTTGACATCGTTAGTTGGCGGACTTGGGGTTGCCCGATCTCCAACTTCTACAAAAAAAAAAACTCCCCCCATTCCAACCTCCGCGGCCAACCTTCACCTCCAATGGAGAGCCCAACGCATTTGCGCCATGTATGGCGCCAATTAAACAAAGCTCTCCCACCTCACCCCGCATACATCGCAAGGGCGAAACCCTTCACTCCGTGCCACCGCAGCGCATCCTCGCGACCTTTCCACACCACCCCGACTCGGTCAGCGCGGCCTCGCCAATCCCCAAACGTGCGAGCAGCCAATTCCAGCAAGATCCCCGCAAACCACAGTCTACCCCTCACAGCCAAAGATGGACAACGGCTAGACCGAGACGGATTCTGGTGGGCGATGATCGGAAGAGATCATGTCCCTCAGCTCGAACTCTTCAGGCCAGTTGCACCTGCGATCTACAATTCCGCCTTGCAAATTGGAATGATACCACCGGGAGTGAGTCTCGCCACTTACATCAGTGTCTGCGAGCAGTTGATCAAAGCAGCGCATTCCGAATACGCGGGCGCATATAATATTAAGACGATCTCAACAGGTATGTGTCGTAGTATACGGATGAATGCCCATCTGTGCAGAGACTGATGATCCTAGATGTGGACGCCATATACCGAATTGCATCTACTCTAATTATCATTCCCAAGGGCCCAAGTCTCCGAGAATGGGCGAAGACTGCTTGCGCGAGAGGAAAATCGCGTCGCGCGCTCGTGGAGCTGGTCATGAAATACATTGAAGTCGAGACCGTCGATATCCACCGCAATAACGAGTGGATCGCCCTCGTGAAAGACTTTGCTCTGATAGACGAGTTCCCGCCGGCTATTATGCTCTATGCAAAAATCCTGACCTGGCGAGGCGAGTCCGCCGCGGCTGCCGAGCTTTTGGAGCAGAAGATCTTGCCTTATACCAGGGCCTCGCGCAGAGCACCATCAAATCACTTCGAAGACCTGACGTTAGACGGCTTTATGGACTCGCCGTTGCGGTTATATGGACTTGCAATCTCTGCGACGAAAGGCATAGAAGACGTTACGAAAGTGATGGAGACCGCCGCTCTGGAGTACTACGAGCCAATTGCATTGACGGAGTTGGCTGTCTCCCATATCGAGATGCAAAACTGGGACAAATACGAAGAGCTGATGAGCATGGCGGCGACGTCCGGATACCAGTCGGCCTGCTTCTACCTGGCCAATTACTACTTCCGAGTGTCCAAGGGAGAATACCTGACCCGGCAGGAGAGGGCGGCGATTGAGAGGGTAGAACCTACTGGCTGGAGGAAAGCCCTCGAGCCGTTGAGATTATGGGTCGAGTCAATTGCTCACAAGCCCATGGATCGCATGGATTACAGACGCATGGCTGAGGAGTGGTACACCATTGCCGAGACTATGAAGCCCACAGCGTCTCTCGTTCTCGCTCTGATGGAGCGCGAAGAAGGTAACATGACGAAGTCCCGAATTATGTTTGACCGAGTTCCCCGAGAAGAGTACTTGGAAGAGCTACCCGCCAAGGCAATCAGCGAGCTGGATAAGAAATGGGACGACCCGGAATACAAACCGGAGTATCCGCTCAAGTTCATGCCTATCGGCTGAGCTGTATATCATTCAATGTATCATCACCTCGAGGATCTGTTTATATATATCCCCTCTGTCATAGCATTTGTTTATCTCATTTTGAATAGTGACAGTATGAATCCCAAGGGCATAAAATGCAACACCAAAGCATCATCAACATCCGTTCCCAACCCGCCCAAACTCCCCATATCAGAAATGCAACAAGGGAATGATAGGATCACCGTCTCTTCTTACCCTTCCCTTTCCCATGCCCTCTCGTCTTCAGCTCCACGAACCCCAGCTCCTTCAATCCCTCTGCTAGAATCGACGAATTCTGCATTCCTGGGAAATCCTTCGCAGGGTACACGCGGAAAGGGTCTGACCAAGCCTCTGCAAGAATCGGCATTGACTGCCCCGTATCCTCGACAGAGCCCCAATTCATCAACCGAAACTGAAGACGGTAGAGGCCCGCCGAGCGAATAGAAAGATCTGCAAATATGAAGAAAGTAGCTGGTTGGTGGAGGCGCGAAGCAGCGCTGAAAACGTGAGGACTGGCGAGACGGTCGTTGGCGGACGGATGAGCAGGAGCAGAGTTTGGGTCTGGGTCTGCTTCCACGTAGAAAGGGGACATAAATGCCTTGCCGGAGAGCAGAGGCGTAGAGAGATCATCATCCGTGCGCGCCACGCCGTCCGTCTCATCGCGATCCCCGTCTCGGTCCCGTGGCGCATTGCCATCTGGGTTCGCCCACGGCGAAGCCGACGAGACAGGGAAGAGAAGACACCCGACTGTGAAGCGGGGGTCTTGGAGGAGATCCCGATCTTCCTGGGAATTGGAGTCGAAATCCGTTAGGAGGATCTGAACGATTGGCGGGGGGTCGACAGGGCGGCGGTCCCGATCGCCCGCGCCGCAAGCGCGCGCAGCAATAGGCTGCTGTCGAACATGAAGATGGTACCTGGATTGTGTAGAGGGTCTGCGCGTCGGGGGCGTTTCCGGTTCTGGAGAGTGGTGGAGCAACTTGTCGAAGCCGTGAGGCATTCTGTAGGAGGGATTTCGAGGCTTCGGGTCTTGGATGGGTGGTATGGGATTGAGAGCATGTAGACCCGCGCTTTTATCCGACCAGACGGGACTGGGCATTGCTGTGGAACTGCTGCTGTACCTGGAAAAGATTGGGAGTTAGACTGGATGTATGTACGAATGTATGGTGCCGCTCTGTGCAACCTGTCACAGATGTGACATGAGACGACATCTCGCAACGACATATCTGGATGGACTGACAGAGGCGGTTCAACAGAAACGGAAAGAGGTACTTTACTGGGAGTCCATGTCGTACGTCCGGTTCCGCTGGTTATAGTCCTGAGCCTGGCCTTGGCCGATACTGGGGCCTGGCGCCTCGTGGGCTGCATGGTAGCGAGGGTCGAAGATGGGTTGATGCGTTCGCAGGGGAAGCACCTGTGGGTGAGGTTGTCGAGCCATATAAACATTGTCTACTGGAGGCATATATCGAGGGTCTGCGCTTCGTTCTGGATAGCCCAATGCAGGAATTCGAGGGGCGAATGGTGTGATTGCAGGGCGCTCATAGCTCGCGCCCTGAGGCAGAGGCTCATGGTATAGATAGGGCGGGATTGAAGCATTATGTCGGACCAGATCGATGTAAGGCCGCTCCTTCGGATGCGCACGTTGTGGCGGCGACATCTATTCGTGCACGAGCCGTCAGGCGGTCCTGGTGCTATTCTTTGCGTTTGGCCTTGTTCGGACGACGACACAACGAAGGCATTGAGTCTGGAATCTTGCAGTGGAGGTTGTTGCTCAGAGAGTGAAGAAGTAAGACCAGATCAGCCATAGATGCATTTCCTGGATTGGTCCGCGGTCAAGGCATTTGCTCAAGTGCATGTGAATGCAGACTATGTGGAAATCAGCTCTATACTTACGTTGGGGGACCTCAGCTAATACACGTAGTTTTCTTTTCGTAAGATTTGCCCTGGCCCTGTCCAATAACTATGAAATGTGACAGGGAAGGTCGAGTGGGAACGTTGTCAAAGAGGAAATCACTCTATTTTTGCCTGGTATTTTTCCTCCCTTTCCTTTTTTTTTCCCTTCAGATTAACCTGCACGATGAGTGGCACTTTGTACCCACCGAATAATAAAAGGGAACAGCCGGGGGGACGGGCCGAGCGGGCATTTGCCAGAGCGCCTGTGGATTTGTGGATTTTTGGCTGCACACTGTGGATATTCGGCTGTGTTCGCAGGGTGGTAGTGCGTAGCTCAATGGGCATGTTCCTGACAGAAACTGGCGCCCGAGTGAAAGACGGTCAGAATAGTGGAGGAGCGGGATGCATTTCCAGGCAAATGACCGTTTTCGCTGCCCTACTGCCCTGCCCCTTGATGCTAGAAGAGACTAGTAAGGAAGAGACTAGTAAGAAAGTCTCGTGTTTCCTTTTTGCGGACCAAAAACGAGGTGATTTGTGCTACCCTCGAGAATAGTGGTTCCTGTACTCCATAGATGAGACGGTGTGAACAAACCTAGATCTCCGCTTTATAGAGTATAGAACAGCTGTCTTGCTGCCAAAACTTGGAACGTTGACCGACAAGGACAGGCAGTGGGCTACCCAGCTGGGCTACCCAGCTGGGCAGATAGTCGAACTTGGAGCCGCGATGATTGGCGTACAGCCGTTGCTTGGCGGGAAAAGATCTGTCTCCACATCGGATCTGAGCAAGCTGCCTCACTTGCGTCAGTGGCATTGGACCTATCAACAAGGCCAACCCTCCGAGGAAAAGCAGAGACCTCCCTCCGGGGGATTTGAACACCCTGAAGCTTTCCAGGAATTGAAAGTCAATTAGCGTTTCAAGAGTGCGCTCTGGCCATCTCTCGTGGGTCAGTGTGGGTTTTGACACTTCCAATGGACCAAGGGACTGTCCGATCGATCAGCAAGGCAGCTGCGGTGGCTCCGACGAACGAACGATGGGTGTAGATAAACGAGCTTGAATGGGTCCATGCACCTCTGACCTCCACAATTTATTGTCACTAACAACCACGACTAGCGAGTCGGCTCCGGCATAACTCCGTCTAGAGGACCGGACCACAGAGTACTCCGTAGCATGGGGGGGGGATACCGTGGGCCATTTGAAACCCCCGTACCCCGTGGAGCCCTAAGTGAACAAGGGCGTGTCAGCAATATCTATCCGATCGGCAGATGCGGGTGAAGAAATTTGCTGACTTCGTGACCATGCGAGCTTCGCGATATATGCCAATCACAACGTCCAGAGAACTGCAAAACGGAAATGCCGGACCTAATTGAAATTGCCGACTCCAGAAACACCAGCAGCAGCCCCACACAGACTTCCAAGTTGCAGCATGCAGTTGTGGCTACGCTGGCTTTTTCCATAGCCTTGCAGAGCCACCTCTGCTCTGCATGCCACTGCAGGCGATGATCGCTTTCCATGTGCCCATGGTTGCACAGTCCAGCGGAAGAGGAAGAGATGTTCGATCCGACGTCCCTTAATGAGCCAAGTGCATAGCTGGCACGAGCAGGGCGAGGCTTGGATCAGGAGCATTTGGGGATCTTGGCAGGTGTGGCAATGTGGCCAAGTGCGTGTCGTTGCACCAATAACTGGATTGGGACGTGTCGAGAGGATCGGCGAACGTTGTCGATTGGCAGGGAATATCCTTGGGGTGAAAACCCTGTAGGCAACCTTCCTAGTCCCTGTAGGGTTATGGTTGGCCCCGTACTGACAAAGTATTACCAGCATTTCCAACCTTGGAAGGTTCTGAGGATGCTTGAATCGTACGAGTGTTTAACCTTGGAACGCCCTTTTATGCGTCTTCCAAATACATGTCTCCCGCGTCTACTGCTAGTGTTTGGGCCTGTCGGATTTTATTCTATTTATAATTTATGTTTGTATCTTATTCCAAGCTTGCTGTGCTGTTTACCTTGGAAACTTTCACTATACAGTCTGTTCCCTACACCTGGCAGCTAAATAACCGGAGCTGTTTTAAGTCACATATTCTGCTGGGTTATGAGAAGAACCTTCGAAAGACATGACTCAGGGCCCCTGGCCTAATATACAGGTCCACTGGGCTTTGCCGATATACATATCCTCATATTACGTCCAATCTACTGGGACGACCAAAATCCAGATCGGGACTCGGATCGAGGTCCAAATAATAAGGTCCCCAGCAATTGCGAGGATTCGTGGTCTCACTAGGAGACAATCCCACTGGATCGGAATTCGACGAGAGCCTGATATGCATCAGCGCACCAAACGGCCCAACTACTGCTGGCCCGTTGTCGATAGCTCCCGTGCTTCCGACATGAAGCCCGAGCAATTCACCGAATTGCCGGTCCCAGACCATGATGTATCCGGATGACTGCCATGACTCGCTAACTCCGTGCCGCATGTCTATGCAACCAACTTGCATTAGGTTCAGAGAACTGACTCCCGACTGAGGTACTCCACCAACTATCAAACGGGCCCGGAGGAGCCCAAGGCTCAGTGGACTGCTGGGCTGAGTGGGATTATGCAGAGCGGGAATCTGAGAGCCTGAGAATTCTATCGGTGAGGGCTCCGGGTTCCACCGAAACTCAACGGATCCGAACTCTGAGCGGAATTCCCGCAGTCGGTCTTTGCTGTAATCCAGGTGGGTGTTTATCTCTATTGGTTCCCCATTGTGGTCATGCAGTAGATCGAGGATCCTGTTCAATGCGGCTGGGGATTTGGAGCAGCCGTGCGCGCGAAGTCCCGCATATAATTGGCTCTCATGGCTCGGCTTGGGGGGTCCAGTACCAAAATTGGGCGCGAGTTGATCACCAAAAGCTTCCCAGATTGATTCCGAGGGTTCTAGGGCTGCACTGGAATGCTCTTGGCTCTCGGGGCTCCACTGGATTCCCATTCGCTGGTCCATATTCTCAAGCTGAGTTTCGAGTAGTTCGATGTAATCTTCTCCCCTCACTAAATCAGGAAGCGCTTCGCCCACAACGGGGTCTTCGATCAATATCTGAAGGTCTGAAAACTTTGCAAGGAAGGGCAGATTGTCACCGCACTGTTGTGAGACCTCCTCCAAATATTTGACTGCGGTCCCTGCATTGGAAGCTTGGATCAAAGCCACCACAATCTGATAGGCAGCGAAGCAGCTGTGATGATTCTTGGGCTGAATGTTTCTCAGGAAGTTGCTCCAGCATGAACGTAGTACTTCAACACTCCCAAGCTTGGCAAGAAGGCAAATGTATTCTTGAGCACTAAGTTGGGAGGTATATCGCACGTCCTCCTGGTCCTTAGGTTGTGTCCAGTACAAGTTATCATGCAGCCTATGGCAATCGCGTGAAATGAAGTCTCCCTCCCCAGTAATCTGCGCAAGCATGTGACTTCTATCATAAGCCGGATCCTCGAAGCTCATTCGATCAAGAGCTTCAGAGCAACTTTCGATCACGCGCACGCTTTCTCTGAGCCCCAAAGCTGGCATGTCCTTAAGACGATGAGCAGCCAAGAATTGGCCAAGAGCAGGGGCTGAAAGGGTGAGCATTGCAAATGACATTGCGGTGGTGTAGGTGCTGGGCTGAACAGTGAGCTGAAGGCGATCGAGTCTTGCAACTAGGTCGCTCATCACGGAGAGAATCTCTGGCAACGTGTTTTGCCGTTGACAGCGCTGTAGAGCAAGCCGAAGCAAGGTTCCATTCTGTGTTTGCAATAGTGCAGCACCTTTTTCATCATTGGCATACCTTTCAATTAGACTTCGCAAGGAAGATAGGTTGGTGATATGTGTCTTGAGGCCCTGCAGCAGCTCTTCGTTGTGCGGGGCGAGCCCTTTGAGAGAGGTCCACAACGGGGCGGGTGGGGAGCTGGACTTCCATTGCGTAGAGAAAAGCTCGTGCAAGTATGATAATGAAGTCTCATCAGGCTTATCGTTCCGAGGACTTGAATCCGTTAGGGTGAATCGTAACAGCTCTGACGGCGACGGGTCGTGTGGTTGCTTCGAAGATTGAGCAGAAGTATAGAGATTGCGCAACAATCGAATGGCATTTGGGCGGAGACGCTGAGATTTTGCCCGTAGCAAAATTTGACTGTGCGGACCTCCCATCTCCAAATGAGAAGCTTGGAATGTATGAGAGTAGCAATTGCCCGAGCTGATCGGAAGATGTGGAGAAGATAAACACGGGCGATAAGGAAACCTACAAATTCCGGGGTTGGTAAGTCGGGCAGAACAAAAGCGGTATCAAGGGCGGACGGACTGCGGTCACGCTTTTACCTTAACTTTCAAGGCCGACCTTCAATTTAGGTTGACCTCGCAGTTGACTCAACATCACTCGCATTTATTCCTTACTACATCATCTACCATAAAAATGGTGCGCACACGCAACGCAGACAAGGCTGCGCAAGAGGAGGCCAAGGAAGAGCAGGTTATCGAGCAAACGACCGCGACCGAGAACGAGACCACTCGCGAATCACCCAATGAAAGCGCCGAGTCGAAGGTCGATACCCCTTCAGAGGAGCAGAAAGAAGATGCTGCACCTAAAGCGACAGATCGGATGGCTAGGTTCAAAGCCTTGCAAGCTCGAGCTGTAAGTGACCCACAACTGACCTTGGCCCGACCGGCCAGGGCATGATGTTTGCATGACTGACAATATCCAGAAATCTGCGACCGAACGCAACCTCAAGGAGACAGCAGCTGAATCCCAGCGCCTGACCACAGATCCAGCTGTCATGAACAACCTGTCCCGCAAGCATGCATTCGCCTCTCACAATCTCCTCAAAGCCGACACCGAAGCAGCCGGCGAAGACTTTGAACGCAAGCGTGCGTGGGACTGGACCGTTGACGAATCCGAGAAGTGGGACAAGCGCATGGACAAGAAGTCACGTCATCGAAAGGATGTCGCTTTCCAGGATTATTCCCAGGATGCGCGCAAGGTGTACAAGAGACAGCTCAGAGATCTCCCTCCGAACATTGAAGCATACGAAAAAGAAAAGATGGCTGCTATTGAAAGAGCCGCAGCCAACGGTGATCTTGAAATCGTGGAAACAGAGGACGGTGAGATGATCGCAGTCGATAAAAACGGCAGCTTTTACTCCACCGCAGACTCCACCGGCTTCAACCAGAGCAAGCCAGACCGTGCTGCAGTTGACAGGCTGGTTGGTGACATCCACAAGGCCGAAGAGGTCCGCCTCAAGAAGCGCAAGGAGCGCCGCGGTGACGATGATTCGGATGTGACATACATCAACGAGAAGAACAAGCAGTTCAACCAGAAGTTGGCTCGTTTCTACAACAAGGTCAGTCTATGTCTGCATTCTTATATGTATTTTTCGCTAATGCTTTTACAGTACACAACCGAGATCCGGGACAGCTTCGAACGTGGCACTATGATTTAATGCGAATGTGCAATTGACTGCGACTTTTTACATGGCGACTTTTTACATGGGTGGAAATTATGGGCCGTGCTCCAAGGCACCGGATGTCATTTCGCTAGCAGAGATTCCAACCGTTTTCCCGAATCCTCGCACAATATCTTACATACAACAAGGCTGTGCCGGCTACAGACCTAGAGCATCGTCTTACGCCAAGCCTTTGTTGCAAGTGCTTCGATCTGCTTTGTGCCGACGGCACCCTTGGTGGTCTCATCCTCTAGCGCCTCCACCACTGCCTCACTCACAACATCGACCTTGAGGGGCTTCTCCGCCATAGACCCGAGGAAGCCAAGCTTGTTTCCTAGGAAAGTGTTGAACTCAGATGCCACAAACCCACCCAATGCGATTGGCAGCGTGAACTTTCGACTGGAGTCATACATGAAGCCTGGACGAATGAAGATGCTCCGTAGGTCTGGGAGACTGGATGAGATGGCCGCTTCCGCGTCTCTTTTGGTGCTGATGTATCTGGCCGGCAGAAGCGGTGCTCCTGCAGCAGCAGAGATGTAAACAAAAGCTGGAACATGTTCATTTTGGGATTCCTGAGCTAGCGCAATGGCTGTTACAATGATATATTAGCTCTCTGGGAATTCCAAGACATCGATCAATTGTACACACCTGAATCTCTGTTCATCAACTCGTAGGTTAATTGGCCGTCCCTCTCTTTGGGCTCCAGCGCCTCGCCTTCCTGCCGCGCCAAAGGATTCTGGCTGCCAAGCTTGGAAGTACTAAAAGCACGCTGAAGGCCACCGATGATCGGCTCCTTTCCTTGTACGACACCCTTGTAGTCGGCTTCCAGCAGGATGCCCATCGTATGCACCACAGCTGAAGCGCCGTTCAGATAAGACTTGTAGCTCTCGGGCTTCAAGATATCTGCTTTGGCCCACTCAACAGAGCCTGCCCAGCTGGGCCGTTCTTTGGAGTCAGAGACAGAGTCCCACCGAGGCTCACCAGATCGACTGAAGGAAAATCAGCATTGAAATCCATGGGTATCCACAAGCCCTGGAGGGGGAGCTACCTTAGTGAGGTGACGGTCCATCCTCTGGCCGCTGCAGATTTACAGATTCTTGATCCTAGAACAATTTGTCAGAAACCAAGATTCCTCAATTGTGTCCTATGGCTTCACAAACCCAAAAAGCCGCTTCCTCCGGCGACAACTAATCTTTTGGCGGCCATGACCTAGCTAGCTGATAGCTTCGATGATATCAGTGAAAACAAGCAATGGGGAGCTGTGTTTGTGCGTGAAGCTGGAAGACCCAATTGTTGTGGGAGAATCAAGTTCAACTTTTATATAAAAAGCAAGTCGAAAAAGATTGAAGTAGTTTCTTGTTTCGAGATTAGTGTTGGCGTCATTCGGCATCTTGCGCCTTGTATCGGGCCACGCCCGGATTATCCTTCCTCCGTCGCGACTTTCCTGCCCTTGCTTCCGATCACTGAGCATCATTCCCCAGTCAACGATCAGACCTTCAAAATGCCTTCTGCTACAGGAAACAAGCGCGTCAGAGTAAGTCGTCCGAGGTGCTGTGGTGAAGTCAAGCTAACGCAAGTTACAGGGCGTCTCAGTCTTTCGCCCATTCAGTATGTATGCTCAAGGCGCATCGCGTCGTCTCCAGCCACAAGCTAACAAACACAGTATTCGGCAGCGTCGCACACCCTTTCGACCCCGAGAACAAGCCCGCAGACTGCCCACCCGACCACACCCACAGATGGCAAATCTTCGTCCGAGGAATCAACGGCGAAGACATCTCATACTGGCTAAAGAAAGTTCAGTTCAAGCTGCACGAAACCTATGCCCAAAATGTGCGCACCATCGAGCAGCCGCCTTTCGAAGTATCTGAAACAGGATGGGGTGAATTCGAGATCCAACTCAAGCTCTACTTCGTTCCCGAGTCGAACGAAAAGCCCCAGACTCTCTGGCACAGCCTGAAGCTTCACCCGTATGGACCGGACGCGGAGGGCATGAAAGAGCGCCGGGAAACCGTTGTCAGTCAGAACTACGAGGAGATTATCTTCAATGAGCCTATTGAGCCGTTCTACGAGGTGCTCACTGGGGGTCCTACTGGTGCGCAGGGCAAGAGCAAGGGAAAGAACAACAAGCAGCTCGCCCAGGGCAGAACGGCAGCAATTCCCAACAGTGACACACCTGGGAACCCCTATAGTCGGGTGACAGAGAATAAGGAGCTCGATCGCATGGCCGAGGCCACTCAGACGGTTGAGACGATGATCAAAGAGGAAAAGGACCGCTTGGTGGACAGAGAGAAAATGCTGGCTGAGCTTCGGGAGAGTGAAGGTGTGTCGGCCAACACGAAGAGGCGATGATCGCCTCGCAGGCTCTTCGCAGACCAGACCCACCGGTCTAGAGTCGATTTGACCGCGCGCCCAACACGCCAGATCAACCACCCCCATTACTCGGCCTCTATGTCTCCAGAAGCTGGACCTTTCGTGAGACCAGTGCTGAGAATGATTGTACATACGTCTTGTCAGTCTGTTTCGATTGTATCGACCAGCTTTACGACGTTCACGAACCAACATCCATCGAATTATTACAGCCACCCCTGCTCCACAGAATTCGATGGCAGATTTGCAGGTGGGAGACAAGTTCCTTTGGGATCTCCCCTTGCTCTTTAGCTCTAAGTGACGCTTCATTTTCTGTATCGGGAGCAGCTGTGCGACTCTCTCGCGACATGCAATTTACCCGTTGTGTCCTTGCCCCATACATAAACCCTGGCTAGCGCACCAAGGGTCTGACTGGGTGATACTTGTACAACCACTCTGTATGCATCTATGGGATCCAGGTGTCACACAAAAACACATTACGCACCCCGATCATTGTCAATCACCTTTGTCTCCTGGCATACCCTTTGTGGCCGCTTTATGATCGTACTATCCATGGATGTTAGACTAAGTGTGCACATGAAATTTCGAAAACATGACAGTAACAGTGACAAATAACAATAGGATACAATATCATCCACAATTCTATTCAAACATGTTTATCAACAAGAGTTCGTAAATCATTACATGAGGGCTTCACCGTCCCTCTAGCACTTGGCATCCCTGACAGTGTCCCTGGTCTGTTTCAAAAATGGCATCAGATCAGTACCCCCGGTACCGGCAAGCGTATGGTTTTGCCCGGCCTCGGTACCTTGGGTACTGGCTGTGGCCAAATTCACCTTCTCTGATTCCTGCGCCGGAGCTCTCTTTCGAGACGTCATCACAATGTACCGAGTGACCATCTGGATGTGGGTGTCGCGGAAGTTCTTAAGCTCACTGACAGCGGCGTTGTATGCATGTCTCTCAGATGAATATTCCTCCGATGACAGGATGAAGGGCCGAACTGTGGATTCGGTAGTGAGGTCTTCTAAGAAGCGTCGGTGGGGCCCAGGCATGTACTTTCGCATCTCCTGTGAATCCGTTAGAATCTCCTTGCGTTGCAAACAGCACGTATTGTCTCTTACATGAATAAAGGCAGGTCCGGATGCTTTCTTCCCATCAGTAGCGGAGTGTACAATCCCAAGGAAGATATCCAGCGTTTGGATCAGCGAGCTCTGCGCATTGCTGCCACCACTCAGCTGCAGCCAATTCTCAGGCTTCTCAACAGCATCACCGGTATCATAATAAACACCACGCGGCAAACCGGCGTGTCCCATATTCTTGCTGCCGGCCAGGAACGGACGAAGCCGGTGGTAGAAGAAGGCGGGATCATTGTGGAGATACATCTTCCGAAGGACGATGGCGAGGGTGTTCAGTCCATCAGCAAACGAGTATAGAAGAGCCGTAAGCAGATCCCTGTCTTCAGTCGCAACTGCTCTCATAGCATCCCGCATAATCGATATCAGTTTGCTGCCCTGAGCCTCGACCGCCACTGAGATCACCATGAACCATTCTTCGTCCTTTGCACCGGTGAATGAAGTCTGAACTTGGATGTTGTCAGGGTCAGTGATGTCGGCTTCTGGGTATCGGGGCTTGAAATTCCACAGCGTCAGACCGGCGTAGGTTGCGCAGGCAGGTAGTTCGAGGTGAGCCGCTATCTCCAGGAATGGCTTTGCAATTGAGGGAGGAAGGCGCTGCATGACACAAATACATGTCAGACTTTGGTTCCTGGACTGTGCGTGAGTGATGGTGAGAAACTTACCTCTTCCGGTTTGTCGCCACCCCAGATGTAGCTGTGAGTGAGGTAGCCCATGATAACGTATGCTCGACGCCATTCCGGCTCAGATGTCAGATGCTCGGTTGTGCAAACGGGAAGTCCATCAATGCTGGCTCTGATTTGCTTTGTTTGGATCAGGGCTGGGAGCTCGCTGGCCAAGGTTTCCCAGGGTTCGTAGTACGGATTCGAGAGTCTCGTCAGCGGGAGAGCCTCGGGAAGAAATCCATGCTGCGCATAGTGCTTGAACAGATCCTTGATGGTTGAGTCGACGGATTGGAGCATATTGGTGGTTGAGGAGAGGAAGAGGAGGAAGAAGAGGAGCCTTGGATGTGAGGAGCAGATCAAACACCTAAACCTCTAAGACTTTTCACTTATAAGTTATGACGGGGAGGTCGATCTATACAACACGGAAGTAATACGGAAGTACATCCGGGTTCCGCCTCTGCTTGTCACTTTCCTAATTGGGTGATCGCTGACATTATTGATCGTATCTGCACATGTGCAGGTGTGATTGGAATTAATTAGAATGATTATCTTGGATTTGCTGCCCATGTTACACTCCACTCTGCATATATGGATAGTCAGGCCTCCAGTGGGAGCCCTGAGTGGGAGCCCTGAAGGCTGACATGCATACGGATTACTTCGTCAGCTGCTCTATTGAGTTAGGCAGTTGAAGCAAATAGACAAAAGCAAGACAAAAGCAAACTTAGTTATCAGTACATAATACCTCCAGGGCTAAGAGCAAACTCGAACTTACGATAAGGTGGAATAAGACGGGGCGAATGGACTCGGGCGGAAGTGGTAGGCGGAAGCGGATATACTTCCGGGTTACATTGGAGCTGCACTTCTCTCGACGCTCATTCGGTCTCGTTCTCTTATAAAAGAAGCATAGTACGTACCCGAGCTGAAAGTACTTCCCCTCTCCCACGTAGGCCAATTTGTGTGCGACTTGTCACTATCACAGCCCTATTCCCAACATACTCCAATCATCATGACGAAGACAAGCACACCCAAGCCCACATTCCCTGCAGAGGCAGCGACGCATGAATATGCCGCCTCGCTAGATGCAGCAGATCCTCTGCGCCAATTCCGCGACCAGTTCATCATCCCCTCCAAGGCGAATCTCGCCACCAAGAAATTGGCAAAGCCAGGTTCGATCAACGATACCGTAGCTGCATTGATATATGTATTGACTTTTCTACAGGTCTGTCCGCGGAGTCGAGTATCTATTTCTGTGGTAACTCGCTAGGCATTCAGCCCAAGGCTGTGTCAAAGTATATGGAAGCTCAGCTGGATACCTGGTCTTCGATCGGCGTCTGCGGGCACTTTACCGATCTCGAGGATTCCCCTCTATCGCAATGGCAGCTCCTGTCAGAACAGGCGGCAACTTCAATGTCGAAGATTGTCGGCGCGCAGCCTGAAGAAGTTGCTGCCATGGGGACTTTGACTATGAATTTGCATTTGCTGCTTGCTAGCTTCTATAAGCCCACTGCGACGAAGCGCAAGATCCTCATGGATTGGAAGGCATTCCCCAGTGATCACGTAAGGCATTGAATGGCCCCCAGACACAATTCCAGATCAAACTAACGCCCGGATAGTATGCTATCGAGTCGCACATTGCCTGGCATGATCTCGACGCCCATGAGAATATGGTGCTGATCGGACCAGATGAGGGACAGCATGAGATCTCGACTGAGAAGATTCTCTCGATCATCGACCAACATGCCGAAGATGCGGCCGTCATTCTTCTCCCGGGTATCCAGTACTACACTGGACAGCTGTTCGATATCCCCACCATCACCAAATATGCTCAATCCAAGGGCCTGGTCGTTGGATGGGATCTGGCGCACGCATACGCAAATGCCGAGTTGAAGCTGCACGACTGGAACGTCGACTTTGCAGTCTGGTGCACATACAAGTACGGAAATGCCGGGCCCGGCTCCATGGGCGGATTGTTCGTGCACGAGCGACACGGCCAGGTTGACTACAGCGCCGGGCCCGATGCTCCCAAGTTCCGTCACCGTCTGGCGGGATGGTACGGAGGTGATCGCTCAGTGCGATTCAAGATGGACAACAGTAAGTTTTGATTTCAACAGAAAGAGACGTAAGCATGCTAACTCCGAGCAGAATTCAAGCCCATTCCTGGAGCTGGAGGATTCCAACTTTCCACTTCCTCGGTCATGGATCTCACCTCTCTTTGTGCGGCATTGTCTGTGTTTGATCAAACTTCTATTCAGGACCTACGCGAAAAGTCAGTCAAGCTGACTGCGTACCTCGAATACTTGCTTCTTAAGGATACTGATGAGGAGACTCGTTTGTATGATATCATCACACCCTCTGATCCTGATGCACGTGGTGCTCAATTGAGTGTGCTGCTTAAGCCTGGGTTGTTGCACAAGGTTGCTGAGCGCCTGCAAAATGCTGGCATCATTTGTGACAAGCGAGAGCCAGGTGTTGTTCGTGTGGCCCCGGTACCTTTGTACAACACTTACTCCGAAGTGTTCAGCTTTGTTGAGGAGTTCAAGGGCTCTTTGGCTTCTTCATAATGATGGATATACTACTAAAAATATCTTTAAACTTCATGATGAGATGCATGTCTGAATAATATACGAAATCCAGAAGTTTTTGTGCCCTTTAACCCATATCTTGTAAGCCCCCAAAGCGTAAAACATACAGAGATAGAACCCTAGAGAAACCTCGAGCCTTTTAAAAATTCCCAACACTATCCCAGTTGTCACCACTGCGAAGGAACTCTTGTCCCTGCGAGAAGAAATTCGTCGCAAGGATGGAAAATTCATCATTCGACAGATTGAGCTGCTGAGGCGAAACCAAAGGGTTTGATCCATAATCCTGACCCGGGAAAGCAGCATTGGCATTGAAAGATTGAGTGCCTTCTTCTTGCGCAGACAGCCGGAAAGGCGCTGGTAGAGGAGATGTCTGGGAGACCTCTGCACCAGCAGAGGACCCGGAATATAGAGATGCCCCGAACAAACGCCGCGCAGACTCCACATCACTATTAGATGAGTATTCCAAGATCTCCCAGAACCGCGAGAGATCAATGAGGAGGCTTTGGTTCTGCGCGCCTGGATCTGATTGGTACGTTGCGGAGACGGCATCCTCAAGGTGCTGAAGTCTGCGTGCCTATCTCCAAAGTTAGCACAACTCGAAGTAGAATTCGTGTATTGGATGGAGAGGGGGTTTACCAATTGAGCCATGTGCGGCCATTTTTCTCCTATTTGCTGAACGAACTGCACGCATTTGGTGAATCGCTCTCGCTTTTGTTCCCTGATTGTTGAATTTTCCGTGAAACTGAGTTGCAGCTCAATAGTAGCTACCACGGCAGCGCCATATCCCAGTAAGGGATCGGAAACCAGGAACGACTTTTCCTCAAAGTAGTTGATGAAGTGGATGATCCAGGTTGTGTGTGATGAGATCAAGTCAGAGGTGTGTTGTAGGAAGATCTCCGGGATGGTACTTCGGAAGTTTCGAAGACTCAGCGAAAGAAGGAGAGGATGGTTTAGAAGGCACAGACTGGTGTGGTACATGAATTGATTTAGGAACCACGGTCCCCAGTATTCACGATCGGTTTGTAATTCATCGTGAGATCTTTCGCCAAGGTTTGCAGGTTTGAATCGATGGATGTATGGCATACGGGTCTCGAGATCCATTTGCAAAGCGAGGATTTTGGAATACTCGGAATGAGGGGACCAAGGCGGGACATTGCTTGGTCGGCCGTGAAGTCGAACATAGCGTGCTGATCTCGCAAACACTTCGCTGAGTGTGACAACGTAGGCGATTATTCCTTCATCTTCCATATCGCTTCTTCGCACCTCGGCGGTTGATGGACCGGGGGAGAGGTAAGATGCTGGACGGGCTGGACTTTGAGGAAACGGTGGTCCTGCCCCTTCGGGTATATCTAATATAGAGAAAACACCACCGTGTAGCCGCTTGAGGAGGCAAATGCTCCAGAAGCATCGCCGGCGTTCTTCGCGAGCCAAGGTGCTCATCGGCGAGCGAGGCTCCTGGCCAAGATTGGCAGATTGTGCCAAATTCATCGCCAGACTGCTGTGGACGCTAGAGCGATGTGTATGGCCATCTAGAAACTGTTAGCTTTTCCTTGCAATGAGGAGCTCGATATTTACTTGTGAAATCCACCAAGCTCAGAAGACAGAGACATTGGAGCGTTGAAAGCTCCACTGGTCCCTCTGATACTCTTTTCATGACAAGCCCTCGAGCAATCTCTGCATAACCATCCACAAGGCCTTCTGGGTCATTGCCGCTGTGATGTGAATACGAGAACCGAGAGGCCAGTGCCAAAATGGCAAAAAGGAGCTCGGCTTCTCGCGTCTGAATACTAGCAAGGAAGCTGCCTCGGTGAAAGAGAGGAAGCGGTTGAGAGTCACAGTACAGAAGATAAAGTTCTGCGATGGGGACGATGTCTTCCCATGGTGGCAAGGTGATAGTTGAACTTGGTATTGAGAGGGTGACCGATGGCACAATAGGCTCTGTTTGTCCTTGGGGTTCGTCTTTAGAGCTGATAGATACAGTTAATCAGAGTGATACATTCAACAATTATCATGCACATCTTACCCAAGAACAGTGAGAACCTGTCCCAGTTTTCCTTCAAGACTTCGCAATCTGTCTTCCTACATCATGATCAATAAATGCTCACATATAGCTGAACAAGAAAAAGCTACCAGGGCCTGTGACCTCCGACTTTCATAATCGGTTGGTCTTGAGATTTCTTCTGGGAGAGGACGACGTCGCTCCTCGGCGTACAGGCATTGCTGCCGCAACCTGGCGCATAAGGAGCAAACCGGTTGCTCCCCAGGGCATTTAGCCTTCTTACGCCTAGGACACAGGTCAACCGTGCTCTAGCCCGCGGTATGATTTGGCGCTTACCTGCAGGGCTCACAGGCTTGACGAACCCGCTTGGCTGGGCGCTCCGTATATGCGAGGTCGTCTTCCATGATTATACCCCCAATGCGCAAATGTCAAGGCGCTTCACTTTTTTCCATGGTTATGGTGAAAGCTAGAGGCAGTTCAAATTTGATGCGCATCTAGATACGCATTTTTGAATATGAACTTGGATGATCTCCCCAAAGTGGACTGACATGATTGTGGAGATCAAACCGTCTGCCATTTACGTTACACACCGCCTTCATCTACAGTTGATATTGGAACAGCCTGCCTCTCGCAGGTTATGTTTTATAATGTTTAAAGGTTTGGGGCGAGAAGACAATGTATTTTCCCCAAGAGCAGTCCCCAGCTGTCACACAGGCTGGCATGTAGTTACGAGAGGTCCCGAAGTATAAAAAATCGTGCACTGATCGCCCTCGATACTAGAAGGGACAAGAGTACAAGTTGTTCGGGCGATGATCACCCGATAGATCGAGTCTCTCTGATCATTCCGAGGTCTAGCATGAGTGAAGGGGACAATGCCGCGAGATCAATGCCACAGGTTCGAAGAAAGACAGCCACATCATAGGCAATCCAGAACGTGATCTTCAGTGGTGACATCTCACTGACACGAGATACTGAAAGTCGAGAGGAATAGAAAATGCAACAACTCTTGGATTGGCGCTTGAATTTATCGTATGTACAGCCCCAGATCCGCAAGGCTGCCACCGTCTAACCCCTTCTTAGGGTAGAAATACACCATAAAGAAACAACACAGCAGCTCAGTAAGCAAGAGAACAGATCGTGGTATTACCCATATCTACCCAGAATAGCCCTGTGACCAATGATTTAGTACCAGGTCTTCTTGCCCTATAGAGGAGTCAGTATATGCAACAGAGTATGTATATTGTGCCTTTCGTCTGGATCGGACAAATGACATAGTTGGCGGGAAAAACGTACGAGAACCATGCGGCACATGCCGTACATGGAAGCTATTCCAGTTAGTGTTCTGTCATGACTCCACTTTGTATCGAACGGGTCTGCTTACCAGCACCAAGAGCGTAGGTGGTCGCCAGGTAGGGCCACATGATGTAGGCGGAGCGGGAGGTCTGTATAGCGATTGAACGGTTAGATATTGGTCGCGGGGCATTGAAGGCGTAGGAATCGATTGGGGCCGAGACTAACCTTCCACCACTGGCGCTTGCCGTCGTGGTTCTGGAAGAGACGCTGGTAGTAGGGCACACGGTTCTCACGGAACACGAAGCTATGCGAAGAAGAGCAGTCAGTATGAGTTTTGTAGCCAGGGCAAAATCACTCGTCCACGCAGCACCCGAACTTCAATTGGACCCCGAACGTCCTCGCAGGAAATTCGGTGGTCGCACTCTCAAGATCGGGTTTGTGCGGAGACGGTCTTGCTGGCGGATTCAAGGAGACACATACCCAGCCATGCGGGAGCTAGTAGCGCGGAACATTTTCGCGGTTGGAGGGGGAAAGGAGCGGGGATTGGAGGTCAACGAGGGCGTGATGGTGCCGACGAAGTTGGCCCGGAATGAGCTGGGACGTTGCATCACGTGCTGTCACCTGATCGAATCAGATGTTGTGTCTGGTCATCAGCCCAAACGGGTATAGTGCCAGAAAAGTACCACGCGTATCGCAACTTTCTAACTGATACGGAGTAGCACTAGCACTTTCGCATTGACGTCGGGAGCTAGGATGTTTGACGTCGAGATTTTGCCTGCCCGACCCTCCTTTGCTTATCACTCATGCGCCCGGCGCTTCTGCGACTGTTGAAGAGGCCGTCCGCCGTCTCGATCCTTGACTCCCTCACAGCTACCCCGATCGGAATTGAGCAATTAGACTCGAAGTACAGGTGTTTGAGATGCAATTCACAGAGTACCAGGCATAAGACACCCGACGAATCTACGAATCGCCCTACACAAAATACACTCGAAGATACATGCCGAGGGAAACGGCCATTCAGCTTTCCCATCTATGATATCGAGGAATCCAGCGAACACCCAATTTCAGAGGGCACACATGTCGCGGAGAGCCAGAAACACTCGGGAAGCACAAATTGCCCCATTAAACTCCTAGCGCTTCGACCGGATAAGCTTGAGTTCGAATCGGACGTCGGACACCTCAACAACATCGGAACGCGATTGGTGGATGGACCGGATCACCGATCTAATTTGGACTTATGGGAGGAGCTTCTTCGGTACCGCCAGCGTCACTACGGTGACAATGGCACAGTTGATATATGGCAGGGACTGACTGTCCGCGTGGACGGAGTCCGGCTTCCGGTTGTGGGGGAACAAGCGGATTTTTTCTGGCGAAGTTTTGTGGATTTGGGCTTGAGGCGTGAGGTATTTCTCACGGAGGTTCTTCAATACGCCACTCAGCTCACTGAGGAACATAACACTCGATGGCTGGAACTTTACGGACGCATTGTGGGAGGACTTCTGGACCAGGGCATGCCGAACCGCGCTGTTGAATGGCACAAAAAGCTCCAGAGTGCTCAACTTGCCACACGATCCGACATATTACAGATTTTACCGTCGGCGCTTCATCGATCGTCTCTTCCGGCTGGCACGGAATGGATGACCTCAAACAACTCCGATTGGTCTTTACCACCCGGGTTGAAAGCATTCCAAGATATGTGCTCCACGCTGTCTGGTCATCATATCTATGCGCCTGTCATTGCAATGCTTCTGCGAAAAGGCCACGGAGAGTCGGCAATCTCGATGCATCAGTTCCTCACGGAACGTGAGGACCATCCACAGACTCTCGCCGACATGCAACCCCTGTTGGCGTATGTTGAAAAGTTCGGACTTCGGAAAGAATTCCACAAGCTTCGCGGCTATGTAAAAAATCGATTTGACACTGAAGCTGTCGAACCCGGCGCATCCCAACCAGCCCAGCAAGCTCAAAAAGGCCCGCAAGATGAGAAGCCATTCAAAGACGACCTCGGCGCTAAGCTCTTCGCCACCCGGGCTCTCAATTTTGATATGATTGTGGGTGGTTTGAAGATGATTGGGGTAGCAGAGATTGGTCCGCGGACATTACGCGAGATGGCTACGAGAGCCCACGGCAACCAAGACTTACTGGACAAGTTCAAAACCCTCAAGCAGTCAGGCATATCAGTGGGAAACACTGTATTTTCACGCCTGGTGGAGAAACTCGCTTCTCAAAACCGCGATATCCTTCTTTCAGACATCTTGCGCAGCGACCAACACCCCGATGTTTTCGCAGACAAGCGCACCCAGGAGTCAATGTTGGTTTCTTACTACATGGCTCGAGATTGGCGACTATACAATATGACTCTGGTCATACTCGCAGAGCTATACCCGGCTGCACCTGATCTTTCAGACATCCATTTTAGAAAGCATGTTGCAGCCTGGGAACTGGCTGCTGCCTCCAAGGTTGTCGACGAGCTTGCCCTGCGGAACAAGACTCTGGGCGAACAAAGTGTGGATTTCATGGCTGAGCAGGTCCTTACCCCTCGCCGAATGAACCACCGCCCACCACCGGGCCAACGTCTCACTGTCGTTCAAGAAGTGGATTTTATCTTCAAGATCCTCAAACGTGTAGTTCCCGCTGGAGGCTATGTCAGTGCCGCGTTTTGGGTAGAGATCCTGAAGCGAATTGGCATGGCTGATGCGTGGAATGACTGGGACAAGCTGCAAGAACTTTGTCACTGGCTTGTTCGCCAATATGCTGGCAACTCCGGGGAGACATCCCACACAACCGCTCCACCCGCACCATCATCCGACACCTCCGTGCAGACTCAGAGTCGTGACCGACGAATGCTGGACTTGGTCTTCACCCCACAGATGCAAGCCGCCATCGTCTCCTGGGGCTTCATGTTCCGCGTACTCGACACAACTGCATCGAGATTCGCCATCCCCCATCCGTCAAAACCGGACGAAAAACTTATTCCTTGGGTCCGGGGCCTCATTCTACTCCGAGAGCTCGAAAAATCGGGTCTCCGCCTTGACAAGAGACTGATTTCCCAGGCCGTTCGACACCGTCTTGCCATGCTGTACAGCCACCATGTTCTTTCTGCTCGTCGCATGAATCGTATGCTGCGACGCCGAAATCCATACACTGCCCAGCAAGTAGTTCATGACGTGTTCGAGGCTTGGGGCGACCCTTCTCTCTTCGATGGGATGGAGCAGGATCTAGAGCAGCTGGTCAACCCACCCCGATCGGCCAGATCGAAGCGGCGTGCTCCTGGTATACGCTTGTCGTTGAAAGGATTGTGAGCCGTCCATGTACACTAGCATTGTAATTGTAAATAGTAATACCCAATTCACCAGACTAGGTCTGTACCACGTATAAAATTGCGAATTCAACCTTAGGATTGCCACCACTAGAACCACCACTGGGAGACTAAGAGTCAATATGTACCGAGGCAGCAAACCTGAGACCCAAATGGACCCTGGCCGTTGCGTAAGCGTCAGAAATAAAGAGGCGTGGAGGCGTGGAGTATGCCCAGGCCGACGGGCAGTGCACCGCAGATCGTCTAAGAATAGTTGAGACGGCAACGCGGCCTTTTCCACTGTTTGTAAACATTCTTTATTATCTCTGAGTCTTCTTGTACATTACTTTTTCACCTTATATTTGTACTTTAATTTGTGAAACTTCGGAAAAAATGCGAGTGTTCAACTTCCTGCCCTTGCTGCCTGCAGTCCTGGCCAATCCGCTGGCCAAGCGCACCACAGCCTGCAACAACTCCCCAGACCTCTGCTCCAAGTCTTACGGCGAGATCACACACCTCGGTGCCCACGACAGTCCCTTCCTGCGCGACTCAAGCACCAGTAACTCGATTGCCGGCAACCAGTACTTCGACACACCAACACAACTATCAGCCGGCGTCCGCCTAGTAACGGCCCAAGTCCACAAAGACAACTCACAATGGCGCCTCTGCCACTCCTCCTGCTCGTTGCTGGACGCAGGACTGCTCAGTGACTGGCTCAAGAAGATCAAAACATGGCTCGATGATAACCCCAACGAGGGTAAGTTCTCCGAAACACGCCCGAAGGCTCAAACCTAACCAAACCCAGTCGTCACCATCCTCCTCGTCAACTCAGATGACGCAACAGCCTCCGAACTCAACACAGAGTTCACAACCGCAAACATCACAGACTATGCCTACGAGCCAACCTCCCTGAACTCCGCCCCGACCAGCTGGCCGACCCTCCAAACCATGATCGACGACGACAAGCGCCTCGTCGTCTTCGTCGCCTCCCTCACCACCAGCGACAGCTACCCCTACCTCATGGACGAGTTCACCTTCCTCTGGGAGAACCCATACGACGTCAGCTCCGCCTCCAACTTCTCCTGCGAAGCGGACCGACCGTCCGCATACTCCGGCAACGCGGCCTCCGCCAACGCCGCCAACCTCCTCCCCCTCATGAACCACTTCCTGTACTCGTCCGAGCTCGCCAAGTTCGACATCGAATACCCGAACGCGAGCTACATCGGTACCACGAACGCTGCGTCCGGCGGCACCGGTAACCTGGGTGACACCGCGACGACCTGTAAGCAGGAGTGGAGCGGGCGGCAGCCGGCGTTCGTCCTGGTTGATTTCTTCAACCGGGGGCCTGCGATCGATACGGTGGATAGTCTGAATAACGTGACTGATCCGGTTGGTCGCAAGTCGGTGGCGGAGGCTTCGACAAACAGTGCGTCTTCGAGCAGCAGTGTGTTCAAGGGGCTTGTTGAGCTGGCGGACTCGGCGAGAGCTGGGTCTACTGTCACCATGGGGAATTGGATCTGGGCCGGTGGGAACTGGGGTAATCTCCTTGGCGGGGGTATCTCTTTCTGATTTGAGTTGTTTTTTTGTTTATTTCGGTTTAGCGGTTCGATCATTGCCGGACATAGCGGGGATTGGGCGTTCTGGATTACAAGAGTATATACATCTATAGGTTACGAATGCACCAGATATCACATATCACATATGAAGCCACTGTACGGAGTATCTTGGAGTGTCTAATCCTTGGCCAGGAGCTCACGCACCTTACTCACCTTATCTTCGAAGGATTGCACCTTATCAGTTCTACAGGAATCAGCCAACCAATCAGTCCGCCAAAGGGTAGAAGCTCACCTCGAGCCAACTCGGATATCAGTCTGAATCCGAACGATCCCCTGGCGATGGAGGATAGTATGCGCCTGTCCGATAACCTGATGAACCCGGTCCCAGGGCCCTTCTATAAACAGCATTAGCGCGAGTCGCACAGCTCTCGGACAGCATTTTAGTTCGGTCCGATGAGAACATGTTTCACGCATCTGTAGGAACTGAAGAGCGGAGATGGAGATACGCACCGATGGTGGTGCCTGCTGAATGCATGACATACTCCAAGCCGCAGGTTGCGATCAGCCGCTGGACGTCGGCGATCTGGTCTGAGACTGAGGGGGAGGAGGTGCCGATCTGTGCGGTTAGTGGATGTTTAAAGTGGCAGGAGTACGGAGTAAGGGGGTGGCATGTTGACATACGGGGATCAGACAGAAGTCGGCGACGCAGTGGGCGGGGGTGGGGATATCAGCCATGACGAAGAGTTACGAGGTTGCAGAATTGATCTGTAGTTGGCAGCCTAGGCTAGTTGTGGGGAGATGTAGAGGATGAGGGTTAGAGCTGGAGGGGGAAAGTTGCAGAGACTAAGAGACAGGGAAGGTGTCAGCCAGTTCCGCAGGGCTGAAACCTCATTTCTTCATCTTTCACCCTTCCACACTCCGAACAACACACTTTTGAGGCCCTTGACATCACCGGACCATATCAGAGATCACCGACCCTCGAGCCTCTCATCTCACATTTCATGCACCTCATTTGCTGAGGTGTCCGGCCTCCGCTGACCGCCTCTCATAGATAAATGGGCGTGTCGTGTACTTTGGGCTTAAAATCTCTCGGAGATTTCCCAATCTTCTCTGAGAAGCAAGAGAAGTGAGAACCGGTAAGAAACCGTGAGAAACCGTGCCAGATGAACTGGTGATCGGCTCTAGGGGTACGCCACTGGTCGATTGAGCCCCCACCCGCGGACTAAACCCTGCACGCATTTTCCCCCGGGTTTTATTGGGGACTTGATTCTGTGGGGGTGTTTCTTTGTCTTCCTTTCGCCTCGATTTTCGGCCTCTTTCCAGCAATTTTCCTGTCTCCGGTCCTTTGTCTCCTCGGACACTCGACAAGCCCATTGAGACCCCCCAATTTCCACCCCATTACCGCCTTCGTCGAGGCGTGTGCGAGTGTGATTCGCCACAAGCTAAACCCGGTTTAGCCCCCTCTGGAATTTAAGCTCACTGGATGCATGCACATCGGATCCCAGGAGCTTATCCCACATCCAATTGAAGATCTTCCCCAGAGGCTGTCTAGAAATAGCAGCCACGTCATGATAAAGATCGACCACGTATCCTACTCCATCCCAACGGATGACCAAGCCCAGTCTCCTTGAACTCCCCACGGGAGTTCAACTCATCTACCTCGCCGAGGGCGGGGCCAACGTGATCTACCGCTTCGTAAATACAACCGACCTCCTACCACCCCAGCTGCAAGGCAAACTCCTCCGTCTCCGCAAACAAACTGCCGCGGACATCACCTATAAGGAGATCGCCCGCAACTTCGACACCATTATACGGCCCCTGTTCAAACCAGATGAACTAGTGGACCAGACTCTCATCCACCTCCCGGAGAATCTCCTCGCGCGATGCAACGAGCGCCTTCGCGCCGCAGAGCGTAATGGGCAGCGCCCAACAAAGCGGCACGGCACTTACCTCTGCCTGAACGAGCCATTCGGTCTTCTCATAACCGACATGACCGCCGATAAGGGCTCTACTCTCGCAGAGTTCAAGCCAAAATGGCTGAACCAGTCACCCTCGGCACCACCAACGGCACATAGATGTCGCACGTGTGCGCTTCGGGAGATGAAAAACCACGCATCCTTGCTAACAGCCAAAGAGCAGAGGTCTTTCTGTCCACTCGATCTTGTCTCCGAGCAGTATGAAAACGTTTTGCGAGCCACGGGCCTGATCAAAGGATGTACAGACCGGTCGCGACTAGCTCATATTTTATATCGGAATCCGACGCTATTGCGGTTACAGTCGTTACAGAAGACCGAGAGGGAGGTTGGATTCCTAGGCCCCCTGGCTCAATCGAGGGAGATGTCGCTTGCGATGACGCTGCGAGACTGCACCATGTTCGTCAGAGTAAGTATCCCAGCTGCATCAACTCTGCTTGCACGGAAAACTGACCGGAAAAAGATACCGCACGAAGAGGGATCACCCGTGGAGATCCGTCTCGGTGACCTTGATTTGAAGACCGGGGCCGGTGGAAAGGCTGGGTACTGGAGAGATCTCGAGGCTCAGCTCATTGAGCAGGATTGGTACCGAGGATCGAATTGTGGGACTGATCCAAGTGAGTGCGCTTTACATTTACAGCGATCTGTTCCACGTCCAGCTTGATTCTCGTGTGCTCAGAGAGCCTTTGTTGCTCTTGCTCGCTGCGGCCGAAGTCCACGGCGAACTTCATGTGGTCTGTTGATTTGTACAGTATGATATAATTTCTTGGGCGGAACTTGGATTTTCTTTGTGTTTACTTGCTCTCGCTTTGCTTTGTTTGGGTGGTCTTTTTTCTTCTCTTTTTTCGACTTTCAGATTTTTGTTGGACACCGCATTAATACGAGATGGTAGATACGCTTACTGCATAATCACAATCATTTTCAGTTCCATCCATTTTCATGAGGCAGCTTGGAAAATTTGCAGACAAATCAAGGAGAGACAAACAGCTGAACGAAAACATGAACGCCGCAAATTCAGCAGAAGATACAACATAGTCCCCTTGGTTGAATCCTTATTTAAAACGGGTTCCCGAAAGCACCCTTTGATGGCAATCCATTCACCATACCCCCAGGACCAACACCGGGTGTTACAGAGGAACTCGGCGTAACGGATTGCATTTTGCGAAGTGTGGGAACAGGCGTGGTCGGACCACGCGTCAAGGGCGCAAGAGTCGGGCTCTGGGTTTGTGAGCTCGCGGCACTGCTCAGAGGTGATTGTGCGAGGGAAGTAGCCCCCAAAGCGACGAGGGAGGCGAGAAGGAAGTTAAATTGCATGCTTGAAGGTGTTGTTTTGGCGTTTCACAGTGAAATATGTTGGAGGATAATATAGGCACTTGGGCAAGAGGTAATGAAGATAGTTTCAATTGAGCAACAGTGATTTTGATTGAAACAAGTGACTAGATGTACTTCCCAGGTTTAAGTACTTGTATGCCCAGTGGGCATGGGGCCAGAATCATAGATCACATCCGCTGCCCAGGTGAAACGGGAAGGGTGTGACGATCTCCAAGATTGAGGGTTCCCCTTGATGATCACTCAGGGATTCGATGTCAGTTTTACGTCAGGCTGCGTCTAGCCGCTGTGACAAGCTTTATCATGGGTTGTGAGGGTAGTGGATGAGTATGATTCGTGTTGGGATTGGCGCAGGGGTGACGACTTGGGTTAAGCGCCAGTAGATCATCGCCTTGCTTACTTGGCGATGCAGATCTCTTTAGGTATTATCGATGCCTTCAACCTTGGAAGCCCCGGAGTTCCAGTCCTGTCTGCCTTCTTGTAGACTTATACGACTTTCAAGATTTGTAGCATTGAAGCTTCGCGTGGTATCAATCTTTCGTATCCGGGATTCATATACAGTGGTGCTGCATAAGTATTTGACCTTGAGTACTTCGACCTCAGACCAACTCGTTTAATATCTGATCATCCACGCCACTCTATACGATATAATATCTAGAAAATGGCAAAAGAAGACGCCAAAAAAGAGGCTAAAAAAGATATTTAAGTTTATTATATACAAACCTGGTAATCGCTCAGACTAAAAAACGGATTTCAAAGTACTTGAGGTCAAATACTTATGAAACACCACTGTACTCGACTCACCTTCCCGATGTACACACAGGAAAAATATATGAACAAATTTATTTTCAGCAAGTCTGTTCTTCATGAGCCAAGAACCTTTCATTTTCTTCTCACGCACTGCAAGCACTTTGACCCAGCACCTCCTTAGCCATCTGCCTCAGTTCCACTTTCCGGACTTTCCCGCTTCCAGTCAGAGGCACTGTGCTAGGGATTGTTCCCTCACCAAATACGAAGATATACCGGGGCGTTTTATGGCGAGCGAGAATGTCTCGAGTACTGGCACGGATATCTTCATCAGAAGGTCGGGTCTTATCGCCAGATATCCGAATGAAGGCGCCGACGACTTCACCATACTTCTGGTCTGGGATTCCGATAACGCAGGCTAGTTCAATGGCGGGGTGCTCGGTCAATCGCTCCTCGATTTCGAGTGGGTAGATATTTTCGCCACCTAGAAAATAATATTGATCACGACTTTAGCACACAGAAATCATTGAGGAGGCTAGATATCCAATCTTACCGCGGATGATAATGTCTTTAAGCCGGCCAGTGATGGCGCAGTAGCCATCTTCATTGAAGAATGCTTCGTCGCCAGTTTTCAGCCACACAGCGCCTTCAGAATCCACGACTAGTGTCTCGGCCGTTTTTTCCGGATTTTCCCAATAGCCCTTCATGATCTGATATCCAGACATACATAGCTCGCCGCATTGACCAATTGGAACAATATTCCCCTGTGGATCGATGATTTTGGCTCGGGCATGGGGCATAATCTTCCCCACAGTGTTCAGCCGGGCGTCGAGACTGTCAGTGGTATATGCATTGAAGCAGGTTGGCGATGCCTCGGTAAGACCATAGCTACTAGTGAACTGCTTCATATTCAGTTCCTCAAACAGACTCTTCATCAACGAGCGGGGCACGGGGGCACCAGCAATAATGCCAGTGCGCATATTGGAAGTATCAAAATTCTCGGGTTTGGGAATGCCGAGAATTTCCTGAAACATAGTAGGAACGCCATGAATGGCAGTGCACTTTTCATCCGAGATAGCATGGAGAATGGATTTGGAGTTAAAGGTCTCGCTAGGGAGAACGATCTTAGATCCGCATATCACCACCGCCAACATACCGAGGATGAGCCCGAAACAATGGAATAGAGGCGGGGGACAGCAGAGAATATCGACGGGACTCAGCTCCAATCGGCCCCCAATAAATCGCGCGTTATTTAGCAAGTTACTGTTGTGCTATTAACTCTGAGCCTTTCCCAAGAACTTATAGGGACTTACTAGTGCGTCAAAATTGCAGCCTTGGGGCTACCAGTTGACCCACTGGTAAACTGCAGGTTGGATACGTCGTTTGGCTGTACCTCAGCTTCACGGGCCGCGACCACATGTGCAGTCTGTGAAGTACCACGAGAGATAATGTCATCGTAGGTAGAGAAATTGTGATAAACACCTCGCAGAATAAAGATCTCCTCTAGAGATTTCGAGGTCCCGCTCTCCTCTGGCCTGGGGCCAAGCTTAGATAGAACTGCTTGCAAGTCATGGGTGCCAATGAGAGGCACCATGAAAAGAATTTTGCAGCCTACATAGTAAGATTGCGTAGTTTAGCGTAAAGTCTACCCACCTCAGTTGAAAGGACCATAGTTGCGACTTACCAGAGTGGTCCAGAGCATAGGATAACTCGGCTAGAGTATAAGTATTATTCAGTACCACCAAAATAGCACCGACACGAGCAGCGGCAAAAAACACAGAGATATATTGCTCGCAATTGCCTGCCATGATACCAACGCGATCGCCTTTCTGTATCCCCATTGCAATCATTCCCCGAGTAAGGCGATCGGTCTCGCAATCAAGATGGCTATATGTCCAGCGCGCTCCCGTCCAGGGAACAACGAGACATTCATGGTTGGGATACTGCAATGCCTGGATTCTCAGCAGCTGTCCGAGCGTGATACTCAAAAGCGGTGGTTGAGTTGGCCCTTCAACAATTGACCACTGGGGCGGGGCGGAAGTTGATGTCGGCTGGACATGCGACACTGTCTGTTTAAGACGTTCAACATGCTTCGGGATAGTCATATTGAGACTCGGAGATACAGCAAGTAAAACCAAAAGAAGCAGTGAGACCAGTCGGATGGCGCACGCAGTAGATTTATAGCTCGTTACCTGCGGATAAGGCGGTCCTCCAAAAAGTTGGACATCATTACTGCCCAGGTGTTGTATTTTTCTTTTTTCTTTTTTGTCAATCTGGATATTCTGTGCGTCTGTTTATGACGGTTATTGCAGACTTCCACAGCACTTCATTGGGCCAGAGTCTGACTATTGGGGTTGGGTACAGGACCCCCCAACCTTGGAAGAGACTGCGTCATATTCTGAAGTCAGGGATCTTCCTTTTCTACGACCATGTATTCACAAAGCCATACAGCTTCATTCCACATCAACCATTGGTCTACCGCATTTGGTCACCGTGAATGATGCAGGTGTTGAGGTATGTAGGATTAGACAGCACAGCTGTTCCAAGTTTGATCCTGTGATAGAAACCTTGCCTGGCAAAGATCCCCTTCCTTCTTCAAAACCTGCCACAGACCTCTAGGTATCTTTGTCTGTTTTATTTATTGTAGTGGGGAAACAGCGCCACTCTCCTACCTGCGCCACTAGCTACGCCTCAGCAGCAAGGGTATTTCTAGCACTCAGTATGATAGCATAGCAATTCAGCGTCCTACATATCACAAGATAGCATCATTTTTCTGTCCTTCGTATGCGCATTCCTACCGATGACCCCCGTCAGAGCACTGAACGCCCTTACCGTCTTGTCTGCGATGTCAGACCGCCAGCGCGCTCTTCCCACTTCATTATTTATTTTCTTTTTCAAAAACCTTGGAAGCCAGTAGGCCAAGCCCACGTGCATCTATGTACTATGAGATAATATGAGTAAATCCAAGTTTTTGTAATTCTAACTCTGATGGCTATCACTACTATCGGCCATCTTTAGGTAAAAATTTCAATCTAGCGAGCAATCATGGAAGAGAAAGATCCCCCAAATATGTCTGATAATAGGGGTTTCCTTCAAAAGGTGAGATTTCAGGCTGTAACATCTTCAAAGCCTTGATTTTCTAGTTGTTCTTTCATCACGAGAAGAGGTCATAAATTTCATAAATGTCGAAGAAGTTATCTTCCATATTCGTTGGGTAAGAGACAAGTCTGCGATAATACCTGAAAAGAAAGGAGCAAATTATCAAGTGACTGTAGTTGAGCCCAAACCGTTTACGGAGTTTTTTTCCATGTGGTGAAAACCCAAATTCAAGACGTCATTGCTTGTTGAGATGTCTTCTTAGAGACTGACCTCCACATCGCACTCGTTCTCGTATATTCAAGGTGCCCTGCAGATATCCCAAGACAAGACATCAATAGGAACAGTGCATCGGGGTTTGCTTCAATACGTGTATGCTTGAGACCGCTTTCCTTGCTTTCGGAAATCTGCTGAATTTTGACCCTATCACAGCAAGCATACAGATAAACTAGACTGATTGGGCAGACCTTTTCAACAATCACCTTCTAGTACCTCTCGGTGCTCAAGGAGAAGTTCGAGAATTTTCAAAAAAACCCAAGAAGCTTATTATATTCGATTAGCAACATTGTCAACCATAAATTCGCACTCGGTAGGGGGAAAGTAGTGTTCGCATAGGCACCAAGATTGCAGTGAAAATGTGCTCAAAAATATGAGAGCATCGGTTGTGTCACCACACAAATACCATGTCACTTCGCATAAGTACCTTATTCTCGCCGGCATATGCAAATGGCACCATTGCAGGGATGCTGATGTGTCCTTCCTGCAATGCACCAATTTTGAACAGAAGCCCAAAGCCTTGTAGGTAGTTGCCCACGACTAAGAAGCTATATCATTGCGTGCTTCCCCGGCGCAGGTTGCAGCTTCGAACAAGCCGTTGCTTCCTCAGTAAATCACAGCTAAAAGCCCCATGCACCAAGGAATACCATGTAAGGCTTGCTCTCAGATCAATGACACCAAGAACTAATAATATTGGGCATGATAGACCGCAATGACAGATACTATGGAACTGACACACGTCCAAATACAAGGCCCAACGAAGGGCGTTGTGTTGATATACCTCAACAAGCCGGATTCTGGAAATTCTTTGCATCCTCTTCTACTAGCAGATACCCTTAAAGCATTCAAGTGGGCAAATCAACAGCCCAACATCCAGGTGATCATATTGTCTGGAAAGGGCCGCTTCTTCTGCACCGGAATGGAACTCGCAAGTGACGAGGAGATCTCATTTGCACCGGGGGACGACTTCCACCAACTGAACAAAGAACTCATTCTCTCCGAGAAGATTCTTATTGCTGCAGTGAATGGCGCAGCCGCCGGTTATGGCTCTACCTGCATTACCTTATTCGACTTGGTTTTTGCGGTCGAGGAGGCTTATTTCTTCTTGCCTTTTATCAAATGGGGCATGCTTCCGGAGGCTGCCGCGAGTCTTACCTATCCCAAGATAATGGGCTATCAACGAACGAATCTGCTGTTTCTTACCGGGAAGAGTATTTCGGCACTAGAGGCACAGCAAATGGGTCTTGTCAGCAGCATTCTCCCGTCTGAGAACTTCATCGGGGAGGTTATGGCCATTGCAGAAAGGATCGGGCAATCAGACTCTGGCGCTGTTCACGAAACAAAGCGATTGTTGAAACAGCCTGTAATTCAAGATCTGCTCGATGCAAATGATCGTGAGTGCCAAATGATTCATGAAGAACGGGTGCCTGGAGGCCATGTTAAAACGGCCCGGGAGAAATTCAAGCTTGAACAGGAGGGAAAGAGCAAGGAGAAGAAGAAAGCGAAAGCACTGCTTTAACTAGCAGAACAAATTGGGAACCCAAGCAATAAATGTTGATTATTTCGCTGCTATAAGGATGTTCACTTTCTAGACTCAATTGAGGCGGAGTTCACCACGATTTAGGTGTTGTGGAATACGTAATTGGTTGACACGAGCGCGTCCGAGCCGCACACAACCATTTCCAGTAAGCAGCTGTTGCCTTGTTGATATTGATTCCAAAATATAAGCGGAGGTTGGCGTTGGGCGAGTTCAGCCTCTCTTGCGCCCCGGAAGTACCAACAGGTCAATTACTAGGCGCCGTTGCTCCGCGGGGCAGTGCAAGTATCTTTGTGGCACCTCGTCGCCTTCGGAAATTTTATTATAAAGTGACCAGGAAATCGCTGGGATATTGCGTGGTGTTCAGTTCTACATAAAATCAAACACAGCCTTGCAAACAGCCCTGTGAAGTGCGGCTTAGCGGAGACAAAGACAAAACACCCCACCTTCCCGCACCTTAACCTTCCAAGTTCCCAAAGCAACATAAATTACCAAAATGGATGCTCCTAACCCCAGAGTCGGAATCGCAGTCTTCGTGAGAAACTCACAAGGAAAATTCATCGTCGGCAAGAGACAGGGAAGCCATGGCGCTGGTATGTGGCTGGCTCGGAGTGTGTCACGCGAGCTAACGGTATGCAGGTACATGGGCTCTACCAGGTGGACATCTTGAGTATGGCGAGTCCTGGGAGACGTGCGCAGAGCGCGAAACGCTTGAAGAGACAGATTTGAAGATTCAAGACCTGCATTATTTGACTGCGACGAACTCGGTCTTTGAGGTGGAGCGCAAGCACTATATTACCATCTTCATTGGGAGTGTTTGTGAAGAAGGGGCTGAGCCAAAGGTAAGTGTGATGTGCTTTTGGGATTTTTTTCGTTCTTTCTGGGTACTGGCTGACAAGATCTCAGATCATGGAGTCCGAGAAGTGCGAAGCGTGGGAATGGGTCTCCTGGGACGAGCTGCTGCAGTTTGGGAAAGCTGGTACCAAATTTGAGGGCAGGGATCTGTTTTTGCCGATCTCGAATTTGTTCGAGCAACGCCCCGACTTCCGCGTGTAAAGTTGTTGCTCGGGTGATTGATTGAAGGGAACACACCGCGGGGTGGTGAACGCGCCCGACTTGCCTCGAAAAAAATAAGAGTTTACTATTGATATTTCAAGATAGACTCACAGAATATTGTGATTGTGCGGAGCTCTTTCGAAAATAAAGTAATCGCAATTCAAACAAAAACGCACGAGAACACTCAGGCCTCACTGGGCTGTGTGTCAGCGGCCTTCGGGTTATTACCCCAATCTCCCATACGAACAGCAACGACCTTATCTCTTTGAACCCTCCTCTGGTGCCTAGTCCACAGGACAAACAGCGCAACAGCAGCCAGCGCCGCACCAGCAACACAGCCGACGACAATACCCGCAATCTGACCCCCAGACAATCCACTAGACTTCGATGACCCCGAGCCCGAGGAGCCGGACGTTGCTGAGCTAGTGCTGGAGCTCGAGGTCGAGGTCGTAGACTCTGACACATTGAAGCAGAGAACATTAGTCGTGAACGAGGCAAGAGGGACGTAGGTAATGTCAGCACATGCGTAGAAAGTGCTGTTCTTGTCCGTGTCAAACGTGGAAAGATAGGAGAGCTGGAGAGTCGCGTTTGAACCGGAGGTTATGTTCGAGGCTGGGTTGGGTACGGCGTAGCATTCGTGCCCGGGGTCTAAGTCGGGGAAGTTTGACGCAGAGACCAGTGTTGTAAAATCACGGTTCGATGTTGGATCTGTGCTTGTCAACAGTGCACAGAAAGGGCGAACGGGCTACTGACTGTCGTTGTAGGAGATGGCTAGATTGACATTGTATGATTCGTCCTGGAGTACTAGGGAAACCTCGCCATTGGCTATGGATGTGAGTGCTAAACGAATGAAGTGTTGATAGAACCGAGAGTCTCACTGAGAGGAAATTCCGTGCGATTCGTAACTCCTGCAGAGGAGCCACAGGGCGCGGTGTTATCTTGAGCGGCTCCCCAGGCCCGATCGGGTGGCCAGAGAAAGGCAGCTGGCCCCATGTCAGTGGCGCCTTTTACCTGAGAGGCATACAGGCTGGCCAGAGCAAGCACGATTGTATATGACTGCATTTTTTGTGACCGGCTCTCTCTTCCAAGAGACAACTGCAAGATTCGGATGCCGAATTTTGGTTGGAGTCTAGTCAAGAAGACTTGGTGTAACGTTAAAGATCTGCAGATACCTGCTTTTATAGGTTGTTTCCATCCCACATCTTAGCCCGAGGAGTGACCTTGCAGCGATGACAGGCCATGTCGGCATCATTTGCCGAATGCATAGACTTGCACGCAGTGGAACCAAAGCGGATCATGTGGGGGACTTCGCTTGCGAAAAAACATCCGAACTTTTGCATGCCAACGGAAGCCCGCCAAAGCGCATGTGAAATGTGTTGGCCGGTTTGTGCAAGGGTGGCAAGCCACATGAATGCAATTGTCCAACAATTAAGGTGGACACAACCGGCAAAAATACGTCGAACTTGATAGAATCAGGTATAGGCTCAGGTAAAAGACTTACCATCGTCTGCACTGCAACGCTGCAAGAGAAGAAGAGCGAACCGGAAGGTGCTCGGCCGGGGTGATGAGATTAGATTGATAAGATCCAATGTGGATGATTGGACCCTCCTCGCTTCGGATTTTCCCGAAAGCCAAGCGCTGCTCATTTCCGACCTCGGATTTCAGTTCCTCTTTCGCTCTTTAACACGGTGGATCTTCGCTGTCATTTGTCCGACACAGCTGTCACGACCCAAACACCTACCCAAGAGGCAGGCATCGCAGGGAAACCGAACTGAGCTGCTCGACGTAGCGGACATCGGCTTTACAGCGTCAACTCAAGTGGGGCAGTCCCATGCTTTAACGGCCTTGGCAATATGGATTTGACTCATGTGCAATTTGAAGGTACATTGTGGCTTACCGGCTCCGAGTGGTAAGATGTCGGAAGATAAACGTGCAAACTACCCGTGGACTTGTGGGCAATGTAGAACAGAGGGTATAAAGAAGCTCCGGCGTGAGTGACCTCAACACATTGCAACTCTGTGAACAAACTTTTACCTCCCTTTCACTCACTTCATTTAACTCCACTATGCGTTTTTCCCACGTGAGAAATACAGCCATCGCTGCACTTGTCTCGTCAACTGCCGCCCTTCAATTGCCAGGACTCTCGTCGCTACTGAAGCGCGAAGAAATTGCACCAGGATCGCCTCTTTACAATTGCCACGCAGCATGCGGTTAGTCATAAGCAAAAATTACCCATGCGATGAATAGTTCCTTGAACCTGCCACTGACCCATCGGGATGAAAACAGGCGAGGTGATCTTGATATCCGAAGCAGGGAACTACTGCTCAAACTCCACGTTCACCACCGACCTGGACTCATGTCTGAAGTGCGCTCTGACCTATAACATCTGGCAATACTACGGCGACAGCGTCAAGTCTGCAGCGACATCTTGCAGTGATGATGCCACGCCTAGCTCTTCCTCCGCCACGTCGGGCGCTACATCGGCTGCCGCTGCCACTACGACTGGGGGGACATCGGCAAAAGCTGAATCTACATCGGCTGGCACCTCTTCTAGTGCCTCAACGGTATGTTATCACAATGACGATGTGAGTTTCAAAGCTGATGGGTCATAGGGAGCTGCTTCGGCAACAGCGGCTACCGCGGCTACCGCGACCTCCGCTTCGGCAAGTACGGGGGCTGCGGCTATGAATCAACAAAACTCAATTCTTCCCATAATCATGGGCGTTGCTGCTTGGGCTTTGATATAATGTGATCGCTATGTTCTCTATTGCAGAAAATTCGATCATGGATGTGTCGTTTGACTCATTATACATAATTTGACACCCTGTGTATAGAATTAGTTGTCGATACTCCATATGAAAAGACAAAACTCACTCAATTAGATTCCCATCTGGGTCCCTGACATAAACGCTTCGGATCTTTCCAACTGCTCCCGTTCTCTCCACTACTTGAGCGCCCTCAAGGATCTGGAATAATCAGAACTTTTCTGCACAGCAACTTCCGAAGTTCCAGGTTCTTGATCACTTACCTCAATTCGAGCATCTTGGAACGCCTGAAGAACCGTTTCCACGTCCTCGTCGGTCAGGAAACATAGATCAGCACTACCCGGTTGAACGTCCTGGGCTTTGGGCTCGAACTCTTTGCCCGACTGGTGAAGATTTATTTTTTGGGAGCCGAAAATCAGCGCATGTCTACAGTCATTAGCCTTGCTTCGGCTTAACATGCGAAAACCAAGAAAAAATGTGTCACCTTTGCACGCTCTGGTTGGCGGGTGAAGTGAAGACTTCGTGGCGCATCCCGAGATAGGTCGTGTACCAAGCCACGGTCTTGGGAATATTGCGCACTGTGAGGACCAAATGGTCCAAAGACTTGACAGCGAATCTCTTGGCCATGATGGGCAACAGTTGGTGATGTTTGGAGGGAAATTAATGTTGGACTACATTTCAAGGGTCTTGAAATTCCCAGGTGCCCACAATCACACTGAGTCATCATCCGATAAAGGCGATTTCAGCCCTGCTAACCTTCGAAGTAACCGAGGCTACGTTTGTACTCCAAGTATAAATCCTCGCAATGACCTGGTTCAAGTGCAACGCTTGTCTCACACCAGAGCCATTCATGGGCGGTCTCGGCAAGATGGCCGAGTCAATCAGCATCCATGGATGTCCAAGGCAAACCGGAAGAAACGGCCACTGATTTATGAGCCCCCACCGGGGCGACCCCCTCATCTAATAACACCAGGGCAAATACATGCAGTAGCCTCAAGTATATTTCTTGGCAAACTATGGCTCAGTCCATGATATCATGCGACATTGGACGAAATAAATGCCGCACGGGCACAGCTAGCGCCAAACCCCCAGTACAACTATAAAGAGTCCAACAGCCACAGGCTTAGGCTTAGGCACCGATAAGCCATGTCGTACACTTCCTACTCCGATGCTCGCATGTCCTTTGCAAGCTCATCCAAACCTCGAAAAACACTCCGATCTCCGAACCGGGACATCGCATTCCGAAACCAATACATCGCCCGCACCAAAACAACCCTCGTTCTCCGCCCATCCGGCAGCCCCCAATCAGCCGTCGCGTATAAAATCACCGAAGAAGACGGCACCCCGCAGTTCACTATTACCGGTCGCAAATACAGTGATCGGTCATGTCGTGAATTCCGCGACTCCTCGGGCCTACCGCTCTTCGAGCTGCATCGCAAGTGGTATCGATCGAATAGTTGGTCGGTTAGTTTACCGGGATGTGACGATGCGACGATTGCTACTGGGTCTCCGCGCTGGACGCTGGGGAAAACTTCGTTCGGAGATTTTAATCTTTCTTTTGAGAATGCGGCCGCGTATGATGGGAAGAGGCAGGAGGAGAAGAGCCTTACGCTGAATATTGAGAGGCATGGAAACGCATTAGCACTTTTTGATGTCGTGGACGGGGACCGCAAAGTGGCGGAGGTCAAGGAGAGTATTACTCATAATGAAAAGTTGAATTTGCTGGGCTCTAGGGCGGGGTATAGGCCTGCTTTGGATTTGATTGTAATGCCTGGCGTGGATATCTCGCTGGTAAGCAACTATTCAGGCCTGTTCGTATAGTCTGACTAACTGTGCTAGGTTGCAACGATTGCAGTGATTGTGTCGGACTGGGTATTTGGATCAAGTTAAGGCCAGTGCTACTCTGGATGCCTGAGGATTTCAGGTGCAGACGTATAGAAACATATCAAGCAATTGCCAAGGAACTCCGCGTCTGTTCCTGGCTTGGCAGAGGCACTTCCAGGCCAAGCAGTTTATGATAAGTTAGTTCATAGTCCAACTCACGAAGCTCGCTGGTTAATTTTCATTCATTGAATACCGGATCAAGTGTCCAGCTTAGAAATTGGAAATTATCGAGAGTCATGAGGTAAGAGGTAAGAGGTAAGAGGTACCTTCGCGTTCTCCTGGGCAGGTTGCGCACCAACACAATTTTCCACCTGATCACTTTGGACCAACGATCGCAAAGACAAATACTCTACAAAGATCCTCGAACGTAGTTGATTGCTGCCACGCTACTGAGCCGCTATATCGCCGTTTTATACAATTCAAGGACCTCGGGAGTGTGTATAGCGGCTATTACGATTGCAGTATGCATATTGTTATAGACAGGGCTGATGCTCTAACTCGTGTCTGGCATGCGGTTCCAGATCATCTCCATTGTTTCTCATTCTTTTTTGTCGTAGTGTCTCACTCGAAATCTGAGATATCGATTCCTTTTGCCAGGAAGAATCTACGGTGGTTGGCTTCGGCCCGGGTGGTCAGGCGTCGACCAATCTTCTGTCGGATTTGGGCAAAGGTGAAAGTCTGCAATTCCCCGGATGTGAACATCGACAGTTCCCCAGGCCAGTCCTGGATGAACTAGTCAATGATATTGGGGATCAATGACAAAGAGCTATAATCGGGATTCATTAGCTTGTTTACATCGAACTCCACCTTCAATTCCGAAAACAGATATTGTAAGTGGAGTTCCTCAGATGTCATCAGTATACCAACTGTAGCTAGCTTCTCCTTGAGTGCTTGCTTCCCCTTCTCGCTCAGTTGGAGCTTGTCGATGGCCGCCTCGATAACTGGCCTGCGCGCCAGGACCTGCTGATTATTGTCGGCCCACTCGTCAAAAATCCTGAGGAAAGTGTCCATTTGTCTCCATGTCATGACGGGAGCTAGCAGTTTTGCATTGTGGGCTGGTCCTGCTAGCTGGTTGAGTTCGAAGATATTGTAAGTGGAGTTCCTCAGATGTCATCAGTATACCAGCTATGCTACCTAAACACCAAATATCAGTATACATTCTTTCCTGGTTATCATAGAGAAATAGGATTGACAAACCCCCAAGTCGATATATCCGCAGTGGGTAGGCTATCGAAATGGGCTTTTCGGATTCAGTCCAGTGGGGATGAGTTCGAAGTACCCGTGGACTGGAATAGGTTAGCATCTTATCGTACTTTGGCTGTCGGATATTACTCACGGGGTGAGATAACATATGGGAAATCTGCAGACATGATTGCGTGTCGACACTTGACTATCATGACCAAGATCTTGCGCATGGGAGCCACACGCTACCTTCTTGGGATATCACTTAACCCCTGATGCGGAATAAGTTGTTGTGTGACGAGCTGGAGAAAGTCCCAATTGTCGACCGGCTTGGGGTGATGCCACAATTCCCCAGGCGTTGAAATATTGCCTGGTCGCAAAAGGCGCGCCTTGATTTTGGTAAATTCAGGGCCAGGGTCATCAGAGCTGGCTGTTGATGGCCAACAGCCTCGCGAGGTGGTTTTGCCAGGAGGACATGGACAGGCACAATCTCCTTGACTTGGCGGGGCCATCGCATTGTATCTTTTGGCCTAATTATTAGCACATCTAGATACGAGGCCCTAATAGCAGTGCTTGTAGTCGACCTCTCAGGGCCGCAGTGATTCAATTCAATCACGGAAAATGAACAGTCTGTAGCGCTTTAATCATTACTTCACGTTAATTTGCCGTTACTTAGCTCTTACATTCGGTTCAAGGAATATTTATAGTAGTTCTTAAGATTGTCGGCTAAATTGTTACAGTGAATATCATGCATGGATAAAATAAATATTCTATAGAGCTAAAGATGTTTCTTTCACATCACTTCGCCATCACTTCGCCATCACATTCTGTCTGAGGACTAGGTCCACAGGTGTGGTAGCTTTTGCAGTTGATATATAAAGATTTATGGTTATTCAAATAGATATTATAAAAATAGAAAGCTTACCCATGGAGCTAATTATCTCTTTCACATCACTTAACCATCATATCACCATTATATTCATGGATTTCATCTAAGAAGTATGGATAGCAGTTCCAACGATTCGCTTCCATGGCCTTGTGATCTTCAACTGAATATCGTAAGAGCAGACACCTTAGAGATGCGGTTATTATTTTCAAGTCAAATAATCGTCACTCAATCGTTGGTATCGATGGATCAAACCAACGCCCAGATAGCAAACACAGCATCAGACGATACAGGCAGTTTCACTCAAACGGCGTTGTCTATATACTAAACATAGTAAAAGGTGGTGCTCACTAACAAACTACGTGTTGGATGCCCCGGCACTTGGGGTAATATTTACATACATGGGGAAGGCGCCCTGAGAGATTCTCTCGGCGAAGTTTGAGCTTGCATGTAGCTCATCCTCTCCTTCCCTTTCCCTTCCCCTCTCATCCGAAAGAAAAGCAACGGCAACTCCAATTTCGAAGAGGGAAAGCCATCAAGGCGTGTGATCATTAGATCGATAAATGCCGTTGCTGAGACCATATGGTCTCACCCAGAGATCGGACCATGCGACTCTCATCCTTTCATTCTCTCATCCTCTCTTCTTTCCCTCTCTCTTCTTCCCATCATATTTTTCACCCTCTACCATTTCCTTCAACGATGGCACCTCCAAAGAAAACCGAGATGCATCCTGCTTCTCAGTCATCACGCGGCCAGCGTGGAAGCTACGTGCACAACCACCAGCAAGTGCGAGCCAGTCGTCGTGTGAGTTTAACAAGCCCACGGGAGCTTGATAATCTGTATGTATATTCTTTGAAATGACTAACATCAAAGTCCAGCGAGCCAGACAGGCTCAAGCCAGGGCAGAACTGGAAGTCGCCCAGGCTGCTTCCACTGCCCGGACTTCTGCCCAGACACTGGGAAACGAGCCTGTCCCCGAATCGGCGAGGGATTCCGTCCTCGGCTTAGGCAATGCGGCTCCCGCAGCGCCCCAGCTCATGACCAGCACGGTAAGTTATACCTTGAGTCATCTCCTTTGTCTACTGCCCGATTTCCATGGAATAACAGAAGTGGAAATCAAAGTCTGACTTTTCTTTGAATAGACTACATCCTCCTCTCGAAACACCCGTGCTGTCACCGCTCAGCAGGACCCTCATGATGGAAGTGGTCCCGTGAGTGGCGAGAATACCACCGCTGCCTTTGGCGCTGATAGCGGATCTACTCAGCCCACCAGCGGGGGATCTGTTCCCCAATCTGGTGCATTGCCCCTGTTTGTGATCCCGGACCGTACTGGCTACGAAATCGGGTTTATTGACGGCGTCCCATATTGGCTCCCGTCACCGGAAAGTAAGTTATAGTCCCTGAGCCCTGGTGCCATCTGCAGCTCTTCGGCTTATATCAATGCCAAAGTCCCAGAAGCCTTGCTAACCTGTTTCTTTTCTACCAGCACGCCCCTCCTAGGGGATTCATGCTTGCTATTAACTCAGGCGGGTGCTTAGTCCCCCGTCAGGCCCTCAAGTGCTGGTTAGAGAAGGGTCTTAGTTAGGAATCTATCATCTTCCCCTTCTCCTCAGTTTTCCCTGTAGGTTCCCCTTACACTTGCCGTCCCATGCTTGCCGTCCCATGCTTGCCGTCTCAGCATGCAGAGATACTAGCCTAGTCGTCGAATGAAATTCTGCCCTCGCAAGAGGCTTTTATCGTGAATTTCTCTACATCCATGGATATCTGTAACCGGCGATTGCGGCATGGCTCTCGGGGTAATATTTACATACACAGGGGAAGGCGCCCTGAGAGATTCTCTCGGCAAAGTCGAGCTTGCACGTAGCTCTCTCTCTCTCTCTCTCTCTCTCTCTCTCGGCTTCCAGTCATTCTCTCAAAAATGGCTGCCCCCTCCACCACCTCCACCACCACCGCAACCCCCTTCGCTGTCGGCACTCAACAGCCCGCACCTCCTGGTGGATATGGTGGCCCTGGCAGTGGATGGAGCGCCTCCACTACTGGCCTTGAGGAGAGCCAGAGACCTGGTTTGGACCCCACCAGCGGGGGAATCCCGCCCCAGTGGGTAGTCCCAGACCGACCCGGCTTCGAAGTGAGATTTGTGGATGGGGTTCCATACTGGTTCCCCGCTCCGGACAGTAAGTTAGAGCTCTCGAACCCTGGGGTCCATCTGCAGCTCTTCAGCTTGTATTGATGGCAAAGTCTCAGAAGCCTGGCTGACATGTTTTTTCTACCAGCCCGCCACTCCTAGTGGATTCGCCAGACTCTCGTGCTTGTCGTCCCATGCTTGCAGAGATTCTAGCCCAGTCGTCGAATGAAATTCTGCCCTCACAAGAGGCTTTTATCGTGAATTTCTATACATATCTGTAACCGGCGAGTGCTGCATGGCTCTCGTATCTGCATCAGCCAGAAGAAAATTTCAGGCGAAAATGGCTATACCGTAGGGTAGCTCATTTGGCCATGTACATCTGAACATCAGGTGAAACGAGGGGTGATCTTTAGTGAAGACATGCCAGAGGATATAGTCTCAGTAAAACACGCATTCAATCAGGGATTTTGAGGTGCTCGGTGTTATAAGACATAGCTCTCGAAGTGGTCGTAGCATACTTGACCTACGGCTGCAAATATGCCAAGACAAGAGCTCTCCGGGCCGTACATGTCTAGAGGACGACGAGCTCTTGGTTCTTTTTTAAAAAAAAAGAAAAAGACCAAATCACTTATGGCTCAATATGACAGCTCACCTGTAGCCCACAGATTACATACTTAACATTGTATAAACACGCTGGGAGAAATTCTCTTTACTAGAACGTCCACGGGTAGACGATGATGTCATCGACTGAAAACAGTGAAAACAAACTGAGCCAGCGTAGGGCCACTGCCCTATCGCCTAAGCAAGGGAGACCCGTATAAAATATCTGCTCAGAGTGTTGGCTTTACCACCGCAACTTATCCAGGAACCACGCGAAACTGATCAAAGTTCGAAAAATGCCTTCGATTTGACTCTTTCGACCTTTTTCTCCTGCGCCAAATTTAAACGAAATTATTTCTTGATAAAAATTTGTCAAAATCTCATTTCAGAGATGATTTCTGACTGAAGTGAACTACTAATCGCAGAAGTTTACCGACAAGCTTAGTATTGGTCTCGATGTTGATATCAAAACACGAAGCCATTCAGGGATTGAGGATTATTCTTCCGACCCCACTGGCGGGATCATTCCGACTGGTTCAGGTACGTCTTCACTTTACATCATTCCCTACCCCCTGGCACACGGTGATGTTATTTTATCTAAACCTTACTTTTCATGGTGAAATTGATACCTTATGTTTCAAGACGGGTCTCTGAGTCTGCCAAAAAAGAATCACACTTTTGATCATTTGCATTTTCCTGTACGGAGAGCTAACTTGATTCAAGATTCTAGGTTATTAAATATTACTTTGTTAGCTTCGAGCGATAATAGAGCATCAGAATTCTTTTCAAAAATATCCAAAGTTCATGAATGACGTTTCCATTAAACAATCTTCCCGAGCTTTATTGTAAGCTTGGAAGACGGATTAAGATTGTAATATTAATTAACCAGGCTTCGATCTCGCAAGGCCCTGAGAATCACCAGCGCTGTAGTTCGCGAAATGAACCTGACAAGATCATCGATTGAATTTTAAGAGCTGCAGCCCCTGTATCCGTGGGGAGGACCTCATGCAAATTATTGGATTGAACCCCCAGCTGTCGCCAGTAGAAGATGAGCCTTGAAGCCAAGGGCCACATTTCTCTGTAGACCTGAAAGTAAGGGGTTGGAAGTTGTCTTGAAAGGTTTTCAGGGACTGAAGATGCTTACAAAGCCTTTGAAGCGGTCCTGCATGCCTATTCGGGTATGTCCCCTGGCGATCAAGCGCTGCATCTTCGCTCATACGAAGATGAACAACGCTGTATACAAGAGTTTGGACTCATAATCTGATTGATTTGCTTCATGAGAATGGGATTCTCATCAATCCATAACAAGTTGCAGACGCGAAGGCTGGTATCCGGACATTGTGGCCTGACAGCACACCACTGGCTCTTGATCAAGGGGCGTGTTACCAACGACTTAATTTCGGAAGCTATAAGGTCATACGCTCTAAATCTATCAATTTGCCTAAAAAGAAAACATCACTGCTAGTCTCCCTTCCATTGGCGACGTAGTATTCAATGTCACTTTTTTCCTCTGATCTTTCGTGGCAAATGCGACACTGCTCATAAGCGCCCAATGTCCTACCAGCAACCCGGGAAATGATTGGCCATCCTCAAATACCAGTGAAACTTGTACTCTGCGAGACATATTTGTACTTCACCACGTGTGCGCTGGGAACTGGACCTGTACTCGTCGAGAGACCCTGATTGTACTACAAATAAGGATCGACTCGCGACGTCCACGGTGCTTCGATGTGATGAGACCCGCCAAGGGAGTGCATGTGGAACAGCAGTAGCTGTATATAACTTTTGCGGCTTATTCTAAACCTGTACCACTAGGCTAGAATCTTAAGCTATCCCCGGGTGGACATGTACGATGTTTACCACATGAGACGTTGTTGAAGGCGCTTTTGATGTCCCATGGCATGATTCAGGTACCACATGGTTACTATGGACCCCTGTATTGAGATCAAACTTGGGTGGTTCCCCGGTTTCCAAGGTTCAACTTGAACACCCTGGAGACAGGCAGTTGTCCAGAAGAGTTATAGCCAGACCTCGGAGTGGACAAGCTTCCAAAGTTTATCTATCACATGGTGAGAATGTCAGACAAGTACGCGCCCGTAGATCCCACAGCTCGGAGTACAGAACAAAAGCTACATGAAACGAAATGTACGACATCCCGGCGTGATAGAGAGATGGTAACATGAAAGCGGGCGATTCACGGTAGCGAACTCGTTTACCTTCCGAGGTCAATCTGTGAGAATATCAACAGGATCATTTGTATCACGCGAGGGCAGGATGGTAACCCTTTCCTTGTATGTGATGGCGTAACGTTCGAACAATATATATAGATAGATCGATTCATCGTCGAAATGAAGGTTTCAAATTACAATTGCCAGGTTGAATCCATCGTTGCTTTGTTAAAATGGATGAAATTCAATCAATAGGCCATGAGGAACTCATGGAGCTCTGGCTAAAAGAATGAGAAGGAAGAATTGAAGCGGAGAAAAACACCAGGCAAGTAGAGGAATCAAGCAGGCAAGTAGAGGCGCAACAAAGGTAGGCAGGGAAATTGAGAAAACAAGCTAATGAGTTGAAAAGACAAGCAGAAGAGAGCATGCGAAAGACAACATTCGATGAACTTCTTCGGTTTTGCCACCAGTTCATTTCGCAGCCTTTGAGGGTTGGCAATCCCCTTAAATCAACAAAAGGAACAGTCGCAGCACCGACTGCGAAATATTGTCCTATGCGGCTCCACCCATGGACCGATTGTGGGAAACATCAGCAGCAGATCTATAGGTCTGTTTGCGGGTATTTGAGCCCAGGCGTGGAAGGACCCAAGCGAACATTTGACTCTCTGCATTTTGTGCAGAGCATTGGAAGAAGGATTAATGAAAATCCTATCAGCTGCGAAATCAGCCTAGCTCGCTATGAGCGCGAGGGCGTGGAGACCCCCGTGAAAGATATCATAGCAGAGCTTTGCAAGATTCCTGAAGCTCGTCAAGAATTTAATCTCGGAGAGGGAGTGTTCTTCGAAAGCCATATCAATTCTCTCGATCCTCCCGAGGGAGCAATAGCGAGAACTGACGGGTACTGCAAACCAGATCAATATTGCATTCATCGGCTCAATTTGAGCGAACAAGCTCTTCTCACAACGGTCGAATACAAACCACCCCACAAGCTCTCTGCCGCGAGTCTTCGAGCAGGACTCCGAAAGATGGACTTTTGGGAAGAAGTGGTTCGACCGAATTTCGTGCCAACCGAGGAGACCGAGAAATTGCGGTACAATGCAATTCGCTTGACTGGCTCAGCCCTGACTCAAGAATATCATCTCATGATTCAAGAGGGAGTTGAATATTCTTACTTGACTGTCGGGCTGGCATTGGTTTTGCTGCGGGTCCGAACCGAAGACCCAGGGACTCTGTATTACCACCTGTGTGAGCCTGTTAGGGAAATTGATGCCAGTGATGGTCATGGCTTTGAAAAACCGCTGTCTGCTGTTGCAAGGGTATTGTGTCTTTGTTTGATGAGCTTTCACTCACAGGTTTGGGGCCAGCAATGGCGAAAGGATGCCCGCGAGAAGCTTCAGAAATGGACGACGAGTTTCACCTACGAGCATTCCAATATCCCGCGCAAGGAGTTACAGAGGGATCCTCCAGACTCACCGTTTAATTCATCCTTCAGCGATGATGGCAATGCATCTGAGTACCAACCATCACGTCATGTCTCGCCCGTCGAAGCTCATACCCAACAAAATCGTATGAGGACCCGATCTGGGGGTCGATGTGCTCCGGAAAACCCGACACGGCATGATTCTCCTGATTCCGACCCAGATGCGTCTTCGGGAAGACAACAGCAGGGATCTAGCCATAATAGATCCTCCTCGTCGTCTCCATCCACGCAAAGGAAGGAGTCGACAACAGATGCCTCGGGCCATCAGAGTCGCACAACGCAAAGGATGAACTCGCCGTTCTGTACGCAGCGATGCCTTCTTGGACTTCAAAAGGGCGGATTGTTGGATGATCTGTGTCCGAATGTGAGCTTGCATCGCCAGGGTGGTGAGACCACTCATCATCCCATCAATGCTGAAGAGTTGGTCAGACAGATCCGACAACAGATTGATGATAGTCTCGACGACTGCATACCGATGGGCGAGTGCGGATCATATGGCGCTCCATTCAAGATCACGAGCGATGCTTACGGGTACACCATTGTTGGCAAAGGGACGACAACCAGTCTCTGGCCCGAAGTTTCTCAAGAAGCACACGTGTATCACATCTTGGCTCAGATGCAGGGGTCGGCTGTCACCGTGTTTCTTGGTCCGATTGATCTGGCCTACCCGTATTTCTTGCACGGAGCGGGGCCTATTAGCCATATGCTGCTCATGGGTTGGGGAGGCGAGCCTATCACGGATTTTGACCCCGTCAAGGACGAATATAACCGATCCGTTAAGGATATTCGCTCGCTCGGGGTCTTACATCAAGACCTCCGTCTGCCTAATTTGTTGTGGAATGCCGAGCTCGGCCGAGTCTTGATCATCGATTTCCACCGATGTCAGTTGGACCCGCAAAAGAACCGCAAACGAAAGTTCGAAAGGGAACATTCGCGTGGGAGACGGAGGACCCGTCCACCGGAGCAGCAAAGCGTGGTTTGATCGGAGTATGATCCTAACCCAGGATAATGCAACAAGTCGCCGATATCCCAGAAGGATCGGGGACATATATAGGAGTGATTTGCTAAAATAAAAGGCGTATAGAAATAGATTAGACCTGTGTTGCAGGAATTTTGCTGAAGCTCTTTATCAAATAACCTTTCTCGGGTGGCACAAGGTAGGTTCTTCGCTCTAGGAAGCTTTCGCTTCATCCAAAATCCCGATCTTTCGGGGAGTACTGCTGGTCCACGGTGGTATTGACCGGGGAGTTCTGGACCGAGACGGTGGGACACCAACATGTTGCATCGAATGATATTTGATAGACCTCCAGAATCACACGAGAAGAACACTAAACAATGGGATTTTGCTGCAAGAATTCCTCCAATGAGGTAGTTTTCGGGGGACGGATGTTGTCACTGAGAACATAAGGATGTGTATAGGTTCCATCTGTTGTGTACAGTTGGTAGAAAAGCCCACAGTAGTCAAAGTACTCATACAACTTTGTCGCTTTGTTCCTAGCCTCCAAAGCATACGTCCTGAGGTCTTCTACTGTACCCTTCCTTTCAATCGACACTTGGCCCCTCACCTTCTCGTAGATCTTGGCAATCTCGACAAGGGATTGAGCACCCGAGTAGACGTTCCAGTAGCCCCCTTGGGAAGATTCTTCAGATTGCAGAATTTGCCAGAGAGAGAATGAGAGGCTACCGAGGACTATACATGCGGTCTGTGCTGCAGGCAGAAAGGGGGGCTGGTTTTGACTTCCTGACAGTATCTGGTCCTATTGTAACTCTACAGCCTGATATACAGCAGTGTTTCATAATTATTTGATCTGGGAATAGGAAAAAATTGATTTCCTCCGTGAAGCTTGAGTTAGTCTTTGGGCGTGATCTAGGAATAGATGGAAGTTGGTATCCTTCTTGAGCTTCAGGCAGCCTTTAGGCTCTCCTTGGCAAATCAGTAAATACTTTCGCTCTGGAGGACGGTACGGAGGGCTGAGATGTGGATAGTTGGGAAGTTCAATCGTGTCAGGCTGGCAAAAGCTTCTGATATCAGAAGGTCCAAAGACTAAGAAACTGATGATGATGAAGGAAAGGAAGAAGCTACAGAGCCAGCCAGCAAACAAGAGATATAGCAAGTGAGCAAACCAAACCAAGCAAACCAAGCAAAGTACGTAGACGCAGGGTAAAGACAACCAAGCAACCTCTTCCACATTCACATGACAAGGAGAGAGATACCATGGATGTGTGATACTCGCATGACAAATCGGTCTCTCCGGAGGATGTTTCCGACTCGCTGTCTTCATCTTCTTCGTAATCTGAGTCAACCAGCGAGGCTGCCACGACACGTTTTGTGTGGGCCGCTCCAACAGCTAGCAGAAGATTCTTTTCGTTGCTGTCCACATTTGAAGCGCCTTCCAGTAGGTTCCCATAACTGGGGCCTAGCTCTTTAACCAAAGCTAGAAGCATGTTGCGGGGAAGATATCGGCCCCAAGTTCCCCAGAAGAATCTGCCACTCTCCGCTTGAAGCATCTCGGTGGCTTGTTGGAGTTTGCCTTGTCCTCGGTCCTGCCAGGTTTTCTGGAGAATCGCCATGCAGTAATGGAAATAGAGGTAGCGTTCCGCGGGCCTGTGAGTGACGTTGCTGTTGTTGGGATTCGAGAAGCTCAACCTTTCGCCATCTAATTCCCGAAAGGTTTTCGAGCCACGGCCAATTAGGTGGTCAATCCTGGCCCATTCTTTGTCAAGGATTTTAATCCGGTATTCCCTGCCATAACCGAGTCTCCATAGAATCATCTGAAAGATTGACGGCTTGTCGGGTAAGTCGGGGATGATCACGAAAATGCCTTTGTCAAAGGCTTCTTGCAACCTTACATACATCAAGATGCCGTTTTTTGCCGAGAACATCTCAGATGGTCTTATTTCTCCGAATATAGCATCCATCGTCGCCTGCCCATGTTCCCGTGGGAAAATATGTGATGCTTTGGCCACCTCATCGTCCACCCACTCTCCCAGAATAGGGCACCAAATACAGCGCAGTTTGGGATGCTTTGCGTCGTAGACTTCAATGAGCTTTTTTCGAAAGGAAGACTGGTCTTTGGAATTCCTTTTTTCAGCTCCAGTATTTGTGATAGCAAGACCCATTGTAGAAGTTGTAAAGAGCTGCACAAAAGGGGATCGTAAACTTCTTTTCTGAGGTGCTTTCTCATTTAGAGACTTGACTCGTTCCTCACAAATACGCAGGCTTTGGCGCTCTGCTTCTATCTGCATGAGTAAGCTTTTCCCTGACTCGGTATATTCCCATGGAGTGTGGGGATCGTTATGCTGCTCTATGGCGACTTTTCTTGTTTCCTCAGATCTGTATAATGAGTTCCTTTCAATCAGGGTTGCTTGAGCCCAAAATCTGGCATCAAAAGATGCCTGATACTGAAGCCTTTCCTTGGCTCGTTCCAGAGCTTTACTGAGATTTTTCAGAGCTTGACTGTGATCTTCCAGATCTTTCCTGAGATCTTCAAGGCGCTGGACCTTTCGCTTTTTGAGCTTTTTCACCAGTGGACCAGTCTCGCCGGGCGTATCGGTCAACGATGCATCAGTCTCGTCGGACGTATCGGTGGTCTTGAGGTTCCCGAAGTTTTCGCTAAGGTCCGTGATGGGCTTTGGGGGAGACATCTTGGATCTTAGTGACGGTGTTGGGATGAGTGTTAAATGTGAAGGATGCCTTCTAACATTGGAAGATTACGATTTACCTAGGTAATTTATGGAAGGAGCCCTGGAGGGGTCAGGTGACCATGTTCGTCGGCGACGTGCCATGGATTAAATATGCCATCCACGGATTAAATTGATGACAACACTCCGAAGTTGCTTAATTGTGACTAACATTCACTTGAGCATCTGGTCCTACTGTACCCCAATAGCCTGGTACAGTGGCTTGCATACGTATTTGACCTTGAGTACTTTGACCTCAGAAATCCTCTTTTAATATTACCTGACAGAAAGCTCTGCACTTCGATCCAGCATAAAAAAGACAGCAAAAAAGACAGCAAAAAGAATTCTCAAAAAGAAAGGCAAGTTTATTGTATACCAGTTGACAAGTTGGTCAGGCTAAGAGGGGGATCCCAAGGTAAGGTCAAATACTTATGCAACACCACTGTATACGGAAGGAGTCAAACGGACTCAAACCGTTCGATAAGGCTGACTGCACGTGATGGCTCCACGTGACCTCGGGTTGCGGGGACGGGATGATCCACCCGCCGGATCGACACCGTCCGGAATTATCCACAATACTCTCAAACCCCTTGAAATTCCCAGGTTGATTTACTAATTTTGACTGACTCGGGACTTCTATGGCACTGAATCTTACTACATCAACTTGAAAACTTCTCCAATCATCACCTACTACTCCAACATGATAAGCATTTAGGGCTGATGTTTCCTACACTCGCATACAATCACGATGTATGTTGAAAAGCGAAAGCGAAAGACGAGATCACAGCACTCGAATTCTCGTTCAGGCTGTAAAACTTGCAGGTTAGTTCCCCAGAACGCTTGCTTGACCCAGAAACTCAGTGCTTTACAGGTTACGGCATAAAAAATGCGACGAAACACACCCCGCTTGTCTCAGATGCACAGATGCGGGCAGAGAATGCGATGGCTACGAGCAGCAATCTGTTGATAAAAGAACACGCGAGTGGCGCGACGCCAAAGCCAATGACCCTGCCAATAAGCACCAAAATGTAGCTCTGCAAATTCGATATCACCAAATAGCCCGGCCGCAAGTTGCAGCCGTTCCTCTCGCTATGGCCAGCTCTCGTCAAATCGAACTTAACTGGAGTGCGCGATGGCACTTAGACTTCTACCAAAACCGCACATCGGTAGGGTTTGCGCGTCACTTCAAGAACTCATACTGGCATGCATTGATTCTCTCAATGTGCGAACAGCAACCCGCTGTTCGTCATGCTGCAGTTGCTATGGGTGCATGGCATGCACGATACGAACGAAATTCATTGGGAATTACATACGATTGGGACTCTAGTCTGGGTCTCCGTCATTCAATTCAAGCCATTGCTTGCCTTCAAGAAAGTCTGGCCCGGGAAATTCCAACTCCGCGCGGAACAAACCGCACCCATAAGCAAGTAGTGCTAGTCACATGCCTGTTCTTTACGCTTCTTGCTCTGTTTCAAGGAGAGTTTTACTCTGCTCGCTGTCATCTTATCTCCGGTTTTCAACTCCTCGAAGACTGGGATGCCCAGGCAGATAAATCTCCTACCGGCTTGGCCTTGAGGCAATCATTTGCACAGATGCACGTGCACTGGTTCTTCTGCTCCCACTCCGATTTGTTTCTGAACGATCCTGAGCTCCACCCTAACGAGTCATGGATATCTTCACACACCATAGACGCCTTGTCAAGTTTTGTTCCGGATAACTATTCGGGTGTCGTTCAAATGGGTCGCATCCAGATGTTCTGGACTCTTGTCTCTGGTCTTATACTGAACTGCACTATCGACGGTTTTGATATTGGACCAGCGAACGTTATCAGTGACGAGGTGGAAGTGATATTCGCCAAGGTTCGGCTTTGCAGGATTCTTCTCATATCCGTTCTCCGCCAATTGAAAGGTCTAACGCCCGAAAATTGCGACTCACTCAAGGTCATCTCATTGTGGATTGACATCATTGAGATCAAATTAGCTTGCGCCAAAAGTCAAAACCCAGATGAGATGGCATACGATGACCATCTGGAGCAGTTCCGACGTATCACAAAAACGGGACAAACTCTAGTGGATTCGGCTGATACTCCAAGTGACATCAATTTCTCGCCCTTCAACTACAGAAGCGCTATTTTCCCTGCGCTGTTGTGGAGTGCGGCAAAGTGCCGTGATTGGGACACCCGTCGCGACATGCTTTATATCATACAGAGACGTGCAGGAGATGACACCTGGGCGTCGGCCACAAGCGTTGCTTTGGCAAGGCTGATTGAAGTAGAGTCAAGGGGGTCGAAGCCAGAAGATATCATTCCCGAACCCGCTCGGACCCATCGGGTCGAGGTGAAGATCGAACCCACCAGCTCCCAAGTTCAGCTCCGCTATCGCAGATCTAAACCTGCATCGCAACTAAAGCATGGCGGTGACGAATGGGACAGGGACTTCATGGAGTACTAGCATGTTCCGCTGTTTTCTGATTTCTCCGTTCCCTGTCCCCTTGCTTCCTTCTTTTTGTTTCTTGCATTTGCACAGCTTTCATGTACGAGAAATAGAGGTGCCGATCCGGTCTGGGCACAGGCGCACAACTGTAAATATCGGGACGAGAGAAGCAACGTCATGCATAAGATCTCATGTGAATATACGCTATATGAATACCCGGAGAATTGATTAAATAAGAGTCTAACATTCTTCATGTTGAATCTACGTGCCACCGAGTGGTGGGGAACTACGGGCGAGTATCTCTACTATCAACGTTCCCACATGTCCATCATTGCCGCATCTACCGCACATGCCGCCCTTTTGCGGAACTGCCAAGACACCTTTGCTACGGAGTTCAATTTCAGAAAATCTGTTTGGCCCGGTAATCTTCTAACAACAACCATTTTCCCCTGTCTGTGACCACCGCGAATGCCGCGTCCGCAATAGCCGAACCCCATGCTTTCGCCGCTTGTCTCCACTGAAGTTACTGACGAGAAGTGGTTACAGCTAGCACTCGCACTTGCTTTTGGCACGGGCAAATGAGTACAGAACAACAATTATGACGTGGTCGAACTTTTCCCCCCGAAAATAAGTTCAGCAATACTATATCCAATCTAAGTAGACTTTCAGGGCGTCTTTGTTCCCAGAAGATTAACAAATTTGTGTATCACACCGTGTAGTCGCCCAGGTGATTACTTACGCAGGTGATTAAGTTGATACTTTCCTAGCTCCCGATGTCCCATATGTATGCAAGTGTTGAATCCTTCAAAATTTGTCCACATGGGCCCCAACAGGCTTATAAACGCTGGTGTGGACGCTTATCAACTGCTGAGCAATGCAGGGTATATCCGAATACCCGCAAATCCGCAAACCCGGTCGGCTGAAATTGCCCTGAATAAAAGAAGCATAATTAATCCAGATCCATTTTCCACCCTGGGAATAGCGCTTATCCTATCTATACATAAAGCACCACGCCCTGTCATCAAAGCGACCTTGCAATACAAAATGGCGACTCGTCTCTTCAACCGCAGCATCCTTTGCAAACCTCTTTCTCGCCTGCCCCTGACATCCCAAATCTCTCAATCCAAATATCAACTCCCCAAGCTAAGAACCTACGCAACCAAGGCACCTGCAATGGCTGAATCTCTTATCTCCCTCGCCCAGAGCAGGCGCACTATCTACCAGCTCGGCAAGAGCAGCTCGGTATCCGATGACAAGATCGAAGAACTAGTCAACCAGGCTATTTTGCACGTCCCCAGTGCTTTCAATACGCAGTCCACGCGCCTGGTCCTGCTGCTGCACGATCAGCATGATAGACTCTGGGATATTGCCATTGAAGCCTTCGAGGGTCTTGTTGCGTCGGGTAGGATTCCTAAGGAGATTTGGGAGAAGCAGACACTGCCTAAGTTGAATGGGTTCAAGGGTGCTTATGGAACGGTATGTCGGCTTGGCTCTTCTTCATTGGTGACATTATGATATTGATAGATCTAGGTTCTTTTCTTCGAGGACCCGTCGCATATCCAGCCCATGCAGGAGAAGTTCAAGACTTATAAGGATCAGTTCGTGCCTTGGGCTGAGCACTCCAATGCCATGCACCAGTACTTCCGTGAGTCGTGACCCGATCTATGACTGCAAGCTTTTTCTAACATGTGTAGTCTGGACTGGTCTTGAGGCTCTTGGCTTCGGTGCCAACTTGCAGCACTACAACCCGCTCATCGACGCCGGTGTTGCGAAGCAGTGGGATCTGCCCGCTGACTGGCGTCTGATTGCACAGCTGGTCTTCGGTGCCCCTGAGGCCGAAGCTGGAGAGAAATTCCAGAAGCCCGCGGAGGACAGAGTGAAGGTCTTTGGAAAGCTTTGAGCCTTGAACAGAATTTAATATATACATCAATTCAATACGTACAAAAACACCACCCGTGTACGCGAGACCAATTCCAAATGCCAGCCTGAGTAAAACCACCAGGGCAGCTACTCAGTCCGATACCACTTATCATCACCAAGACACTCGCCAATCGTAACAGCTGCACCAAATTAGCACTGGACACCATACGCACCTAGTCAAACTCATCACTCAGCCCCCTCATCTCAATCTCCGAAAGCATATTCTCCACCAGAATCTCAACAGTATTGCGATGCACGTCGTGCGCCAACACCACCGTCCCCCCGGCATTGAGACCCTCAAGAAACCGTTCGAAACTCAGCCAATTCGTACCCGGATTATCATACATATAGTCCTTTGTGTCGACACTCGCCCCGACAACCCGGTACCCGAGTTCTTTCATGACATCCAGTACATCACCACTGTGTTCCAGGTACGGAGCGCGCATGTAGGTAGGATAGAAGCCGAGGATGCGAGAGAATGCTGATTCCAGGACTTTCATTTCGCGTTTCATTTGGTCTTTTGATAGAGTTGGGAGGGAGGGGTGGGCCCAGCTGATATTGTGAGATGGAGACTTGGGTTAGGTGTCTGGGACTTACGTGTGAGAACCGAGCTGGTGGCTTCTTTGTGGGCTCGTTGAACGAGGTCTGGGAATTTGTCTATGTGGCCGTGGCCGCGGTTGGGGCCGTTGAGGAAGAAGGTTGCGTGGGCGCCGTGGGAGGCGAGCGTGTCGAGGATTAGGGATGTGTAGATGGAGGGACCGTCGTCGAAGGTTAGGGCGATTGTGCCTGGGACGGTACAGTGGGTGAGGACGATGGTGTCTCGGATGTTGGCCTTGTATGGCTGTTCTGGGGGTACTGGTATGAATGGGGGTAGGGTTATGTTTGTGGACTTTGCGAGGGAGAAGGTCGCCAGCAGGATTAGGAGTAAGGAACGCATGATGAGATGTGATAATGATGTAGTCCAGCGTGAGAAGAGAATACAGAATCTTGGAGGGATTGTAGATTCAAACTGAGGCAGGAGTCGGACCGGGGAACGTGGTTTCCGATTTGATAATAGCTTAAAGTAACATTTGCATTGAATATAAAGAAGATTTGCAGACATCCCCCGTTCTCATGACAGATTCATATGAATACATCAGATTATTAAGGCACCAAAATGGCAGGATAAGACATTCGAGACGATCTCCGAAAAGAACGCGTCGACAGAAGAAGAATTCCCTCTAAAAACCATCCGCTTAACCCTTGCGGGTGCTCCGCTTCATGGAACGGCGCTGATCCTTCTGCGCCTCACGATCAAGGAACTTGCGCTGCTCATCGGCACTCATGCCACGCAGAAGACGCTCACGGTCTTCCTTCTTGAGTTTCTCAGCGGCGATACGGCGCTCCTCGGCCTTCTCCTCCTCCTCAACGCGGCGCAGCTTCTTGATTTCTTCCTCGCGGACGTTGCGGACCTTACGCAGGACCTCGGCGCGGAAGTGCGCAGAGGCAACGAGCTTGTCGGACAAGCGCAGGAACTGGTTGAACAGAGGGAGGGTGGAGTTGTAGCCGGAAGCGGAAGAGGCAAGGTTAGCGGCAAGCTCGATGCGCTTCTTGGGGGTTGTTTCCTCGATCTTGGTGGGGCGGTCGACGGGCTGGTCGGTCACAATCAGGTACTCGAAGTCATTGCCGGCCTGCTCGATAGCCTGGATCAATTCCGGGGTGAGGAGGGTGTCGCTGATCTCGGCACTCTCGGTCATCACGGTGACCCACGAGGGCAGCTTGGGGTTGTCCTTGGAGAAAGTGATAGAGGCGTCGTAACGGTCGTTGCGGAACTTGCGCATGTGGCTCTTGTGCACAACGGCCCAGATGAAACCATCGTAGGTGGAGCTGGGGACCTTGACGGGGGCGGCATCCTTGGAAAGCACGGGGACCAGGTCCTTCTCCTTGCCATCGAAAGCGTAGAGCAGAGCCTCGTATTTCTCAACGGGGGGCTCCCAGCTCTCGAAGAAGAAGCTCAGACCGTACTCCATGATGTAAGTGATGGGGTTGTAACGCTTGGGCATCTTGAGGGAAACATCGAGGAAAGCAGTGTTCTGACGACCAGTCGCATACGCGGCGAACTCGGAAGCCGTCTTCTCCTTCAGGACAGACTCGGGGCTAGCTAGCTCGACAGAGCCACCTTCAGCAGCCTGTCTGGAGATTCCATCAAAACCAACGACAGAGAACTCCTTCTGAAGGGAAGGAGTGTGGGCCTGCGCCCAGTCCTTCGCACGCTGGCGGTTCTTGCGCGCTCCCCAGAGGTGGAACAGGACGATCACGAGGATGACAGGCATGATCATCGCCTCCTGCTTGAAGTCGCTGGGCGATGTCCTCTCCCACACGCGGTACCACGCCGTGTAAGGAGCGGCATTGGGGGCGAGGGTGTTGGCGGCCGGGACGGTGGTCGAGTCGGCGAGGAGGGACGCAGGCGATGGGTTGGGAGCTTCCACGAAGTCGGCGAAGTCTAGATAGGTTAGCTTAGCAATTGGAGTTCAGCGAAGAACGTACCATCATCAGGTTTGGCCTGGGAGCCAAACACGTTCTTGAACATGCCCGCCATGATGGATGTGGAAGATGCAGGAGGAAGGAATTGGAAGCCAGATAGTCGGGGCGAGGTTCCAACGGGGTTTAGCGCGGATGTCTCCAGCTTTTTTACCCGTCGACTTTCCATTCGCCGAACTCTGACATCTTCCAGTTGATACTGTGGGCGTGCTTGTTCTTTATGCTTTTACCTTTGCTAGATTTTTGTATACCTGAATGGTCTGTGACACTATTCCGAGATTATCTTAAAAAAACACCCATTGGTGAGAGATCTAATCCTGGCAGCTCTAGAAGATGTATGTCTAGAGAGAACATTATGAATTCAATACCAATCCAACCCTTGCCAACCTAAAAATGAGAAGTAATACAAAAAAATATAAGGCCCAGTGAGTGGTATCCTATAAGCATCAACGCCAAAAACCCTGAACCCAGTTTTTTTGTACAACCCGCTTCAAACAGACTTCGAAAAGCATGAACAAAAGAAAAGAACAAAAGAGAATCGTAACGGTCATGTGCCATGCTCAGCATTGAGCAGGCTTTCAGTGGCCATAGGCCGGGGGAGGAGCATCTTCATGCTGTCGGGACCAGAAACCACTGCAGGCATTGGTCATCATTTTATCCTCGCGCATGCGACGGGCGATTTCGCCGGCTAGTTTTTCAACTAGGACGGAGTCGACGCCGTCATTGGACTTTTCTTCCGTGAACGGAAGAGCAACCGATGGCAAGGAGCGAGAAGGTCCCGCCTCGGCCTTCTCGTGGCTAACGCCCCGCATGGTAGCACGGGGAGTGGCATCCACGTCCTCCGCCTTGGGGGCGCGGATGGTTTCATGGGAGTAAGAGAGGTCGCGGGCTGGGCGGGACAGGCTGGATCGATGCCTCTCGGGGATCGCGGGGAGATGGAGATTGTTTGCGGGGGATAGAGGGGGTGTCACCGGGTCATCGGACTGCTCGTTTACTATGGGAAGAGGTGCCGAGGCGATAGACGGGGGTCTGGATGACTCGGTGATAACGCTCTCGTCGCTGACGCTCATGGCGTCATCGGTGGTCTTGGGGCGGCGCAGGTCAACCACGCGCTTCTTGCGCTTGCGCGAGTGGGCCTTGGAGTGACGGCCCGCGCCCAGACTCAGGCCGTAGGTGCTTGAGCCGAAAGTGTGGCTCTGTGCGGAGGACGAGCGGCTCATGGACACGGTGCTGGCGGTTTCGTGTAGAGAGGACATGCTACCGATGTGCGAGTGTGTGCGGGACAGAGTCGGGCTGAGCGGCGAAACGACGCTGGAGGGGAGCTCACTCGTGTCGGCGGGAGAGGTCCATGCTCGATACACGACTTCGTTAATCGAGGGCGTGAACAGCGATAGCGTGCGTTGTGAATCGGTCAGAGCGGCGAGGCGAAGGAGGTTCTTCTGCGAGAACAGGGAGTGGGTTTCGACTGAGGAGTCCAAAGAGAGCGATGCGATTTCGGACTCGTTGAGCGCGTTTCCGAGAGAGTCGACGGGGTCTTGTGGTGGGCTCGCTAAGGGATCCTGACCGGGGCCTTCGCTCGTGGCGGTCGTGTTGTCCCTTTCGTCGTTCATTTCCTCTCCGGTGCGATATTCGGGAACCCATAATCGGAGCGATAGTCGATGGATTATGGCGGGGAGTTCGTCCATGAACAGGATCCGGAGTTGAGCCTCGATTTCTTTCTGTAGGAAGTCGCGCACGAACGGGATGGAATCGAAGGTCGATGAAACCTTGAGCGACTCCAGGGGGTCGTTGCGAAAGACGACGGTGATGCCTTTCTGTTTCGAAAACACGAGTATCACGAACCCAGAGAGTTTAAAATCCGACAGTGTGATTTGCAGCGGTATTGTGAGCGGGGTACTGGTCGCGACAGTGTCAGCAAATAAAATTCCAAGCGCAGTCGCCTGAAAAGCGTGAACTTACGCAGCAGCCAGCGGCACCGGTGATCCAAAAGTCGGTCGTGTGAGAAGGAAAGTATTCAGTGGATTGGCCTGGACTCGGGTCTTCAGTGTGAGGAAAGCGTCGCCGGTATACGACATTTTGAAGATACCGCGAAAGCGATCCTCTGCCAGATCACCGATTTCCAGGATCTCCAGTTCGGGTGGGATGGAGCCCAGGTTGAGTTCGGTGACGTGGATGTCATCGACGATGATGGGGGGTTTGGGCGACTTATTGAGGGCGGCCGTGAGCAGATCTTGGGCGCGAGTGTAGAAACCCGCGTCTGCCATTAAAGGCGACCAGTTGAAGTTGAACGCCATGCTCTGAAGAGCCAGAGAGAGATTATAGGGAGATCATGGGGGAGATGAGTATTATGGGGGAGAAACCTGGAAGAGGCGAAAGGAGGAAAATGCAAAAAGGAAAAAACGCTCCCGAGGCATCGCGTGCCCCGACCACACGGAAGATTCTTCTGTTTTTCTCTTCTTTGTTTTAATATTGTCTGAAATACCTTGCTTTATTCTTTTATTACTTCTTATTCTTTTTTAAACATCACTTCTCTTCACTCCTCTTTCCTTTGCCCTCTTTTTTTTCGCGATCTCTGATCAATGGTACGTCACATCGGGTTCTTGCAGGTGCCTCCACCACTTCCGGTCAGCCCCGGCCTTGAAGCCCACTGTAAGCCCACTGTGGGTAGTGGCGGAGTGTGAGCCACTCAGTGCCCAGGAATCACCAGGGTTGCATATATCTAGACTCCGGTCTATTTACACTATCTTTGACTGGCCCAAGATCAAGGAGATCAAACGCGAAGTGTCGCGGGATGAAACGGAGGTATATTAATTTGGTAGATCTTGCACGACACGTTCAGATGTCGCCTGAAGCAAGGGGTATCCATAGAATTAAGACATCATGTACATTAATACTCCGTGTCTGAGACGAGTATCAAGGATCTCTCTTCGCGGAGTAGATCCATCGCATCGAAGAATAACTAAACTACCAAAACATCATATTCAATACTTCAACTTCAGCGGTACACAAAATTCAGGAGATCGCTCGTACCTATAGTCGCTAGGTACGATGATCCCCCCTGACTAGCGACTGGGACGGAGTATGAGATGCGAAGTACGGAGTAAGCACCCCTCTAACGCCGAAGTTTCCACTTCATACATGGGCAAGCTCATCATGAGCATACTAGTAGTAGATAGCAAGATGTCTATACTCATGTCCCGTTCAAATGTTGTAGTATAGACTCTCCGCATTCGCGAATATTTTTCGTTTCCACGGTTCCACGGCAACCCTACGCTAACCCCAATCGGGCTAAACATCAACACTTTCTTCCAACTTCCGTTTTCACCTTCAACATCACCTTATAGCGCCACCTATATCATGTCGGCACGGTCGCCCTCCCCATTACCGGCCACAACAATGCAGACCAAGTCGGTCCCACAGCGAAGAGTATACGGCAAACGAAGAGCCAATGCCCCCAGAGCGGTCTTCGAAGCGAGTCCGGCCAGAGAGCCTCCATCCAACAAACTGCACCATGTTGACCCCGTGCAAAACATTCAATCGAAACTGGCTGAGGTGAAATTGGAGGACGACACAGCTTCGGATCGCAACTCCGAGTCCACAAGTGAAGATGTCCCTGAACAAGAATCGGCAGATCTCCAGTCGGAAGAGTCAAGCCAGTCCTCAATCGCGGATTGTTCAGAGCCCGAAGCCGAGCCCGAAGCCACGAAGGCTTCATCCGAGCCTTCGTCAGAAACCCAAAGAATGCAGCCGATGGTCGAAGTCAGAATATACAATAAAGTCCCAACAGTGACCACCGATACCATCGTAATTGACGAGCCCAACCGAGATTCCCCCGTCCCATCAGAGTCCACGAGCACTTCATCGGAACCCACAGAGCCAACGCCAGAGCTACCCGCAGCACAAGAGGCCGCCGATACGGAGCAAGAAAAGCCGGTCTTGGAGAAAAAGCGAGCAACGAGGAAGAAGGCGCCCGCACCTAGACGATCATCTGGGGTGGTTCATGACAGCAAAGCAAGCGAATACGTTCTCCCAATCCTCAACGAAGCGCTGTCACCAATTGCCGCGCAGAGTATTCAAAAGTTCGACTCGTGGGCTTCGCGCTCAGCAAACATGTTCGACGTCGCCAAACTCGCAGAAGGCTCGTACGGTGAGGTCTACAAGCTCCATCTGCGCGAAGAAGTTTGCAGACCCATAGTATCAAAGTCAAAATTCGCGAAATTGAAGTCCTACGGCGATGGGGTGTTCAAGGTTGTCCCACTCCGGGCCAAGAGTGGCCCAGGGTCCAAAAAGTTCACCAGCATTGACGAGATCGTTGCCGAAGTCAAGATGCTCAAATATTTAGATCCGATTCCCGGATTTGCTCGTTTCAGAGAGATTCACGTTGTGCAGGGACGCTTCCCTGAATCTTTCCAAAATGCCTGGGATCATTATAAGAAGACGAAAGATGATTGCATGAACCCCAACCCCTCCAACAAGAGATCATACCCCGACACGCAGCTATGGGCAATCATCGAAATGGACGACGCTGGCTGTGAGCTGGAGAAATTTGCTTGGTCTTCAATTTTTCAAATCTACGATATTTTCTGGGGCGTCGCGATGGCCCTGGCCCGGGCAGAAGAGTACGCAATGTTCGAGCACCGGGACCTGCATTTAGGAAATGTTTGTATCCGCTCTACACGCGAAGATGGCTGTATGGATCCGCCCACGGAGCAAGACATCGCACGGCAGTCGTCATCTAGTGGATTTGGGTTTAGTGCGCTCGAAACCACAATCATTGATTACTCTCTCTCACGCGCCGACCTCCTTCTCACCGACGATCCGAGTGGCCTTACCGAGATCGCATCTTCCGATCTAGACAAGAAGCAGTTGTTTGATGCTATCGGCGAAGACGAAAATGAGATCATGCAAAGAAACACCTACCGATAGTACGTTCCACTCACCTGCCACCCCCGGTTCGATTTAACTAACAGCCATCAGCATGCGCGCAACTCTATACTCTGGCAACCCGGCGGAAACAGAGAAGCTTCCCGACATTCCCGGAATCTGGGCTGAATACGCTCCTCGTACAAATTTGGTTTGGCTACTGTTCCTGCTACAGAGCCTTTTCAAGAACCGAAAGCCCGAGCCCGAGCTCCACTCTCAAACTCAGCGCAAGGCTCTTGCTCCTTGCTCGCCCAACATGAAGGCTCTGAAGCCACAGTCCGAGGACTCTGGGAAAGAACACAAACCCAAGACTCTCCAAGCTGGTGTATCACGTCTCAAAAGCACCCTTGAGAAGAGACTGACTACTGTCCTTGAACTTTTGGATTTGGAAACCGGTCATGAAGACATGTGCTGCGCAGCAGATCTGGTAGCCTATGCGATGGACTCGCAATGGCTGGGCGAGGAGGACTTCTTCTGATTTAGCTTCATCCTCTTGGAAGATCCATGGATCCATCGAGGGATTTCTTTACTTTGCATATTTTCTGGCGTTACAAGGTTCGGATAGCATCCATGGATACCCGGGCCTGGACAGGCCCTGGCGCATCTGGGCATTAGCATATATAACACTGCATACGTGCATATGCATTGAATGAGTTTTGAAGATTACCAGATAATTTGTTATTGACTTCTGCTTGCTCCTAGGTATTAATACACGACCTGCCCCTGGTTTAGAGAATCAAGCACTTTTTCAGTCTCGAACTGGGCTTCCTGGATCTCCTAATATCCCGGGCTGCTGCTTTAGCAGAGCCTGCCAAAGCAGCGCCTTCCTATGTCTTCTTGTGATTAGCTGAATCAGCCCGTGCACACTGTACGCCAATACGACTCTCCGTTGACCGAGACGGGGATCGTTTGGGTAGCTCCTGCGTAGGGCTTGAAGCTAGGAAGGTGCTCAATCGGCACCACAACGGGAGGTCCAGCAGTTCGATCGTCGTTTTTTTTTTTTTTTTGTGACTTCAACGTTGCGAGTCCCCACGAGCGGCTACAATACCATTTTCACCTGGTTATGGTGCAAATAAGGCGGTTTCGACCATTCCAGGACGGAAAGGGATTCCGATGCCTGATGTAATGGTGATGACCTGGGGGAATCTTGAGATTGGTACGGGGAACAATCCATGGATGCCGTCAGAATACGGAGTATGTGATTGCCATACGGTACGCAGTAAGGATTATATGCCCAGGATCACTAGAAGCGCTTCTTATTGATGGATTGTGAGCCCTTGTTTTGAGCAATGAGCTCCTCTCTTTCTCGTTGTCTTTTTTATTTTTATTTTTTTGGTGATGAATTTGGGGCCTTCTTCTTAGCAGACATCGCGAGTTGTGTGCTGCATGAATTCCGCTTTTGGCAATGTTGCCAAACTTGGGCACCCCTAGGGCGCCGGAATTCGATGGAAGTGATGCTCCAAGAGCATTTGAGGCATTCAAGGGCGTTCCGTCCAGAGGTATCATTGGTTTTAATATGCTATGTGAGTATTCTATTGATCACTGCGCGACGGATGTGCGCTCAACGATCTGACTCTAGTTTCAAATTCCGTCTTCGCAAGAAACGCGCAAAGGTCGCCGGAAGAACAGAAGCTCAGATGCTCGGGATTAGAGCTCAAATCGTCTCAATTTTTCCCTGCGTCATGGTCACTGTCGATTTGAGCCTGCTCGAGATGTCGTTGTGGGATCCTTCTTTGTGGGCAATATCTGGGATTGGTGGACCACTCTTCTCCATCCAAAACCCCGTTTTTGTCCCTATGGCTAGACCGAATCGCTTATACCTTGCGATGTTAGGCTGTCTGTTGGTAATGATAATCTCATTGTGAGATTTTAGCTTGTCACATATCCCTGCGTCGAAAGTCCCTGAATCAAAATTTTCACTTTCGATGACCCCATCTTCGTTTAGATAATGGCTGCAGGACATGGTTTGCGGCTAGTTTCACCTGGTTAACGATTGCATTCTTGCCTAGAGGTTTGCTGACCGGTTCGGCCATTGTTCTGGTGTGCGGGTGCATATTAGTGCCTTCTAGGTGCACTTGTCGATTCAGCTGAACGTAGGAGAAAGAGATGCCAAAAGCAACACTAATAGGGAGATGCAGAAAACCCAGGTTGTAAAGAATGGAAGAGGTGCTTCATTCTCTAGACCCGTGGACTAGAGGTAGCTCGCATACTAATGGGAAGCAAAAGCTGTTGACATAGTATTGAAATCGATAACGAGCTCGGGCAGCAATATTAGGGCAGAGCCATACTCTCACACTACACTAGGTGCTAGGTTTCAAGATTTCCGCCTCCAAATGCGATAATTAGACTCGATTGCAGAAGCCTTCGTGCACACGTAGTTTCAAAATTGAAAGTCAAGCTGTCTTGAAGTTGAGGAGTGACTCAAAATGCATTAGGTGTTTTTTAATTTATTGACTAGTTGGCCTCCTCAGATCCGTGAATACAAACGCCCCAAGACTATCTCACCCCCAACGGGATTCTTCTCTATTCAAAGCAACCATGAAAGCAAACAGGTTCCCTCCCGAAACAACCGTAAGGTCCCTGCGATGGATGCAAACGCCATAACTCCGCAATCAAGCCTGTCCCCCTCATTCCTCCCAAGGGCGTAATCTCCCATATCCGTATGCGTGGTCGACTCAAGAATCATATGATGAAAGCAGTTGAGTAGCTTCCAGATTTGAAACCCGCGTCGAAGCATCTGGATAAATGGTGCCGTTCACCTTCTGGCGCGTGAAAGGTTGACCATGAGTGCTGGTCGCTTCCAGAGTGAGAAGGATTTCTGGTTAATCCATGGGAGAGACTCAGCAGGAAGTTCAATGTCGAAGTTCCAGAGGAGCTTGGTAAGGATAAGCCGCATCTCGGCATTGGCGAGACTATTTAAGTTGTTAGTTCGGTTCTGCAAGGATAACATGGGAGTAATGGGTGAGAAGAGGGCTAATTCTTGGCGTGTGATGTAGCATCAAACGATGGGGCTTTCCAAGAATGAGTGCTAAGCACCACGCAAAAGGGCCTGTTGACTTACTGCTGACCAAGGCAGTTCTGAGGGCCCCACGAGTAGGGCTTGAAGGCAGCTCGGTTGTCATCCTTGAACTCCTCTGATTCGAGAAGCCAGCGCTCCGGAATGAACGTATTGGGGTACTTGAAGTGGGTCGCGGAGTGGAACGTCGAATACAAAGACATCGAGACGGAGGTCTAGATGTAGCATGTGGTGGTCAGCAACCTGGTTTTACGGTAGACGGGGCTCATGGATAAGGACAGAACTGGGTAATGAATGGAAGGGAACACATAGCAGAGAGATAGGGGGATGTTCAAAAAGGAAACTGCGTATCACAATGCAGGAGCTCAAACTCACCTTGGCAGGAACGTATCTTTCATTGATAATCGCTCCGCCCTCTGGGACGATCCGGGGTAGCATGGAAGGAATTGGTGGATAGACACGCATGCATTCAGACAGAACGGCATTGAGGTATGGAAGCTCAAGGAGGGCGGCGATTTTGATAGCAGAGGTATCCTTGAAAGCACCACGAATCTCCTTCACAAGACGCTCATACTTGTCACGGTGACGACCGAGGAGGTAGACTGCACCGGAAAGTAGAGCAGCGGTGGTCTCACTGCCAGCTAGCACAAACACAGCCGAGTTGGCGTCCATTTCCTCGAATGTCATAGACAGACCGTCCTTTGTATGCTTGAGGATGTATGAAGTGAAGTCCGGGCGACTGGTACCACTGGCGAGACGACGACGGACCTTCTCAACGCTCAAGTTAAAGGATTTCTCGCGCTTTTCCATCAGGTCCCTGGGAACTAGGTACTTGACAAGAGGGACAAGGAAAGGATAAAACCAAAAGATCTTCAGGTATGCACTGGCCTTGACCGCGTCCAAGATAATGAGAACCCACCAGTGATAATCACTGTGGGAAAGACAGCCGAAGGGCTCACCGAAGGCAAGGTCGCCGATGAGGTCGAAGGTAGTGAAGTTGAACCAGTCCGTGATGTTGATACGCTGTGACATAGTATTTCCCATTAGACCCTGCAGCTTCTCGATCAACATATCAGCATAGGTATGCAGTATGCCCTCTTGCTCCATGAGCGCTTTGTTTGAGAAAGCGTAGGTTAGCAAACGACGCATACGACTGTGGACCTCCTCCTGTGCTGTTATGATGGCGTTGACACCGTTGGGAGTCGGAGTGTACAGGGCAGGATCTTTGAGAAACATCTTCTGGCCTTTCTTTCGGTGACCGTAAATGTCCTTCCATCCAGAGGCAGCGCGGTAGGCGAGAGCATTCGGCGCAATGCGGACAACGTCACCATACTTGTTATGGAGGGCAGTGATCATCGAGTGCTGTTTACCCTGAATATCCCAGAAGATGTGAACCAAGGGTGTGATGGCAGCCAATTTGGGACCCGGGTAGCCGCTCAACGGGTGAAAGAACAGAGTCCAAATGATCCATCCGACGGAGTATCCGGCCAGCTGAACAGACGGATTGAGATGAGCTAGATTACATGACTCGGTTGTGTAGATCAGTACTTACAAGAAGGATTGCACCGCATAGAACCACGAAGAATGTTGGAATACCTGGGGCATAGGAGCCGCCAAGTCCGGCGAAGTCAAGGAAGAACATGATGGGATGGTAGATGGAAAAGCCTCAAGGTTGAGAAGCAAGGCAAGATAAGCCTCCTTTGAAGGTTCTCAAATCTCGAAGAGAAGCGCCAAACGGATGGAGCGGTGTAAGAGAAAGACAGAGCGCACCGGGGAGAAGTGAGAAGGAAGATGGAGGTGAGTTAAGCCGGTAGTTTGTTTGGGGCTTACCTACGAAGCGTTTGAAATTGTTCATCCGTAATTTACATCTGAAGTTGATTATATACACGTATACAGGCGATTACGGCAGCTCGAAAGTATGGGGGAGAACGCCGACAAGTTTTGATATTGGGTCCCGACTTAGGGCTTGCTTTTCTCGTGCAAACGGCAAACATCAACATATCGACTCCATGACATCCCACACAAAGAGATACGGGAGAGAGCACCTAGCTTCTAAGAAAATGCTTGAACGGTTGTGAAGCCTTGAAGCTTCTGAAATTCAAATGATAGTACGTCATGAAAGGTCCTTTGCTGAGAGAAGAGCTGACAAGATGTGGACCAAAAGATACGAATGACTCGTATTCTACCACCAGGGAATTGCCCTCTACTTATGCTTTTTCGGCTTGAGGCCTCGACTCCTCGGTTTTCTGTCATTCCGGCCGAAGAAACAGTTTGCTAAACCGCAAACTGCATACGGGCATCTGCCGCCGAACTTCTGCCGCTGCCGCGGTTTGCTACGCCGATACAGAGCAAACTGCATATTCACCAAGCATGGAAAAGGAGCTGTTTCAGCCATGCAGTCTAATTGCTGATCGTATTTAAGCGCCCGGATCTCTGCATTAGACGCGTTTCGATAATCGAAGAGCTTCAGGGCCAACTGCTTAAAGTGGCTGCACCAAATTAGGGCACAGTGAAGCATAAGTAAGGTACTCAGACCAAATTCCATGAATCATTATGTTTATTTGCTCTATCAAATCTGTATAGAATATTATCCCACAACAGAAAAGCTCAACAGGCTACCGGCTGCCAAACCACCAACGAGGACCATACTCATGAATCCACCGGCAGCTGGCCGCTCATCGGCAACAACCCAGTGGCCGGCACCCATCATACAGCTTGTTCCAAGGTACCCATTAGTTGCACCAAAAAGGAACTGCACGACAAAATAGAAGAAATCACTCTTTACAACAGCGCCCTGGCCATTGATGTTGCAAAGCTGGTAAAGAGGGATGAACATCACTCGGGCAATAGCCACAATGGCAGCCATCTGGGGGTACTGTCCCATCGACATGCCCGGGATTGCGACACCCATTCGCCCGGCCAAGTCGCCGAGATTCCATACTAAGAACGCCAGCGGAATAAAGACACTAGGGTCGTAGATCCGCGAGCTGGCATGGTCATTGACTGATTCGATTTCCGACGTGTAAACGGGGAAGACCATGGAGACGAGGAAGCAAACAAAGACGGCGAATGCCAGGAACCGTAGTTTGGTGAACAAAGTCCACAAACTGACTGTTTTGGTATGCGAGCGCTCCTCGGCAGGCTCATCGTCATCTCTCAGCTTCTGTCTTGAGGAAGGTTGCTGTCTGAGAAGATAGAGGAAGGCCAAGAGCGCAATCACAGATACTCCTGTAGAAGTGATGAAGTAGATAAATGCTGATCTCGACAACGTCGTTGCCGGCATCTTCGGTCCATCTTCCTCGCGACCAGTGTGATCCTTCGGTGGCCAAACGAGCACAGAGAAAATCTGCACAACACAAGGCAGCACACCTGCAAGACCCTGGCCGCCCATGATTGCCTGTGTATACTCATCCCTACCAAATCCAGAGACGTAGGCAAATACACCATTTTGATTGATGCCCGTTGCTAAACTCGCGCCGAAGACCATGACCATTAGGAAGGCAAAGTATGACTTTGGCGACGAATCGGTCATAATAACAGCGGAGAAGGCCAAGATTGTAAATACTACACAGTTCATCAAGAGTGAGCACGTTATACGCCACGGGTAGGATGCGTTCTTCTGCAGCTTTGCCAAAACGAAGGCCGTTCCGAGGTTCGTGACGGTCGATACGGACTGGATCGAGGGTTGGTAGTGGAGTCTTGTCCATTCGTCTGACTGGAATCGAGTGAAGAAATACGGTGCTGCGGCGAGGAACATGTTCCTGGTGACACTCGATTAGCTTGGTTGTTCGCAGGTGCTCGGGGCTTTGTATTGGTTGGTTCTTGAGAATTGCCGGGAATAACTTACCATGCCCATAGCATGGAGATTCCCAGAAGGAAGAATATGCCATACTGAAGTCTTGAGAAGGGTGTCTGTTGGGGTTGTGAAGCATATCCTGTCTCATCGGTATCCTCCGCGTTGGAGTCCTCAAGTCGTTCATACGCCACTGGACGTGCTATGAGGCTGCGGATACGATCCATGGTGGTGGTAATGGTTAGCCACCCTTATCTTATGGGTAAGGGATTGTTAAAAGGAGAATATTGGTCCATGGGAGAGAGGTGGAATGCGCATGACATCGTTATCAGGGCTGAGAGGTCCGGGTGATACATTACTAATCATGATCTGCGGCGGGTCATGCGAAGTATGAAGTCCCTTTGGTGCCTGACATTGCTACAGCTACAGCTTGACTACCCAATCGGACGTTTGCAGATCATATATTTTATTTCGGGATTTATACACAAACGCTGCAGAAGTAATGTCTATCACAAAATGTGCATGAGAGGGGAGTAAGAAAAGAGACCGAGGGGAGATGCGATGAGGGTAATGTATTCAACGAAAGATTTGGACAAGAATGAAGGTCTCTTGAAACGCGGGTAGGGCTGAATGATAACAGGTGTATGCGACTATTAGGCCTTGGGGGATGTCTGCTCCGCCAGTGCTTCTTCTTGATCGATGTCTGGCTCTGACTCGGCCTCCTTCTCAAGTTGCCAGAAATCATCTCTCTCAATGGGGTGCGCTGGAGTGGGAGGTGTGTCACCGCCACTCATTTGCCATTCCATGAGCTTGGTAAAAGCACCGTCTGGGCGAGAGCTAAGCTGCTCGTATGAGCCCTGTTCGGCGACCTTTCCGTCATTGCCGAGGACAATGATGGTGTCGGAGCGCTTGATGGTTGAAAGACGATGGGCAATGCTGATCGTTGTGTTGTTGCCACGGAGCAAAGAGGCCAATGCGCTGTTGACAAGGGTTTCGGATTCGGCGTCCAGGGCCGAGGTAGCTTCATCCAGGATCAAAATGTCCGGGTTCTTGATGAGGGCTCGAGCAATGGCAATGCGCTGCTTCTGACCACCGGAGAGTTGAGCTCCGCGAGCACCAACGTGAGTATCGAGTCCATCGGGCTGTTTTCTATGTTAGTAGGCACGCTTGTTTGGTTGGGTTTGTGAGACTTACGAAGTCGCTGATGAACTGGCAGTTAGCCTTGCGAGCAGCAGCGATAATTTCCGATCGTGTGGCGCCAGGCAATCCGTAAGAAATGTTTTCAGCAATTGACCCAGAGAAGAGAACAGGCTCTTGCGAAACAACACCAATCTTTCTCCGAAGAGACTTGGCGTTCATTCCATTGATATCCTTTCCGTTGATCAATACTCGACCCTCAGTAGGGCCGTAGAATCGAAGTAAAAGTGATGCAATGGTGGATTTGCCACCTCCAGATGGCCCAACGACAGCAACGTTGGTTCCCTGGGGAATCTCGAAGTCCAAATCGTTGAAAATCTTCACGGCAGGACGAGTAGGGTAGCTGAATGTGACATTCTCGAATCGAATTGGGCCACGTGCAGTATCAACCTTGAGACCCTTGGTAGGATGGATTGTGGGTGGGCGGTCTTGCAGCTCAAAGAGTCGACTAGCCGCGCCCACACCCTTCATGAGCTCGGAATAGAAGCTCGAGAGTCCGAACATACTAGAGCCTGCGTAGGCGGTATACATCAGGAACGATGACAACTCTCCGATGGAGATGGCGCCCGATTGCACCATACCTCCACCGGCATACAAAAGCGTCATAATCGTCAAGTTTCCGGCTAAGCCCGTTGAACTGAAGAAGGCTGCACTGATCAAAGATTCTTTCTTGCCGAGGTCGAAGATCTTGCGAACTTGTTTGTTGTACCGATTGACTTCAAGAATTTCACCGGCGAACGACTGGCTAGTCTTGACGTTGCCTAGACGTTCTTCGGCAATCTTGGTCAATGATCCCAGGTTCTTTTGGATTTGGCGACTCAGATTCCGGATGGCTCGACCGTAGAAGAAAGCACCTAGACCGACTGGAGGAAGCAATACAAGCAAGATAGCAGACAGCTTTGCGCTGGTGTAAGCCATCATTGTGAATCCAGCTGCACCGCTCACACCGGCTCGCAGTCCGTCGGAAAGATTCTGGGTAATACTCTTGCCAACGATAACAGTGTCAGAGCTCAGACGGGAGATCAAGTCACCAACTCGGTTGGCGTCAAAGAACTCGGCATCTTGGATGAAGGTCTGGCGGAAGAGCTTGGAGCGAAGGCGGGAGACGATTCTTTCTCCGACGATACGGAGGATAATGACGCGACCGTAATTGGCACCGGCACCTACCAGCAGGATTCCACCCAACGCAGTGTAGAACATGGGCATGCTTAGGCCAAACAGTTCGCCAGTTCCCTCAGAGATATTCTTGGTGGCAGCATCAATGATCTTACCAATGGACAGAGGAATTGACATTGTGATTGCCGAGGAGACCAAAAGGAAGAAGAAGGCGAATCCGAGGGCCTTGGATTCAGGGCGTGCGATTTTCAGCAGTCGCACAATCTCTCCGAAGCCGGACTTCTTTCCGCCATCTTTGTTCAATCTGGCGCTCATGTTCACTTGGGCTGCCTGTGCTGCTCGCTCGGATAATTCGAAGCCTTTATCCTCTTCCGGTTCCGGAGTTGACCGGGCAGCTGTGTCCTCGGTCTCCGCGGGCGCTGGGGGCTTCGCTTGAGAAGATTTCGGCGATGATGATAAGAGACGTGCTGAAGCGATAATGTGAGACGTGTACGGGGTATATTTGAGAGCATGGTTCTGGGGTAGAAGGGCATTGGGCCCATTCCGGAGTACACCCGAGGCGGTCGAGTAGAGACGGGCTGGCCCATTGGTGTCGGATGCGATGGTTTTAAGTGTCGGCGTGAGGATTGCGTTGCGCGCAAAAGCACTGCATGGTCTCAAGGCCTGGCGCGAGTTGACGCCCAGGGCCAGAGACACTGGCAACCGAGCGCGCATTTCGGAAGTGTGTCGAAGGCTCGAAGATCGGAGGTAGTTGAAATTAGAAATTATGTCACCGATGAGGACCCCGGCATGACATGTCTAATCGAGTATGTTCAGATTGAGCATATCACATGGCAGGTTGGCTTGGAATTGGCAGAGGTGAAGTCTAGAGCTTCGATGTCCGCGGCATCGGCAGTGCGGTTTTCGGGGCCGATTCTGCTGGAGTTTGCCGCATTCGATTTGCCATGGAACCTGGTCGAGAGCTTTGGATGCTCCAACTCCCTTTTGTTTTGGTCCTCTGTTTTGACCGGCTTTTCTAAATAAACTCGCTTGTTGCTCTCAACTCACGGTAGTTTGGACAGTGTCAAACTATTGAAATCAGTGGTCCAACCTTTCCGATTTTCTGCCAATACCACCACCCCACCTTATACTCCTTTCCCTCACAACCACACAATGGTGCTCGACTACAGCAAATGGGACGCTTTGGAGCTGTCCGATGACTCCGACGTTGAGGTTCATCCCAATGTTGATAAGCGTTCTTTCATCCGCGCCAAACAAGCTCAGATCCATCAGCAGCGAGAGCAGCGCCGTCATGAGATCAAGACCTTGAAATATGAGCGCATCATTAACGACGGGCTTTTGTCGCGCATCGACAAGCTTATCGAATCTCTGAAGAAGCACGAAGACTCGTCTGCCTCCCCCGATGAGTTCATCTTCTCTACTATCATGGAGTTCGCCAGCAACCCCACCGAAGACCAAGCCCCCACCCCGCCTGAGGGTGTATACACAAATGAGCCTGAACAACCGAAGTTCTCTCAGATGATGAGCTCCTTGGTCGACCAGGTCAAGAAGGAGATCGGAGACTCCAAACCCGACAACCTCTTCAAGGCATACATTAAGGGTGTGAACGTACACTTGGAGAAGATCCAAGGACTCCAGAAGGAATTGCACACGAAGCTTGCGCAGCTCGAGAAGGAAGAGGGTGCCAAGATCACTAGTGATCAGCTGCATGAGGGTTTCAACCAATCACATGTCTCTAAGATTGCTGAGAAAGAGAAGGCTGAGGCTGAGGCCAAGAAGAAGGAGAGCTCCGTTGAGCTGTTGAACCCGGGCGCAGGAAGCGTATCTAAGGCTGACGACGAAGGCAACGACGAGGATCCCGCCGACGTTGAGATCAGCCCTCTGGCGAAGAAGTTTGCGAACTTGAAGACAGGTGACTACAGGGCCTACTTGCAGTTCATCTCCGCGAACCCCGACATTGTTGCTGAGAAAGAGACCGATGGTCTACTGGTTGAGGCTTTCAACAGCCAAATGAAGGGCAAGGAAGACTATGCCCGCCAATGCGTGCACCAGGGTCTGCTCCTACAGTACTGCCGCTCCCTCGGTCGCGATGGCATTCAGCTCTTCTTCACTCGGTATGTCTAACTCCGCCACCCCGCTCAACAAGCACTAACATGATCTAGCATTACCACCAAGGATCACCGGGCCTCGACTCTGTTCCACAACGACGTCAACGAAACATATGGCCGTATCAAGACTCGTACCGCCGAGCTCAGCAAGGAAGGCTCCGGCGACGACTCCGCGGGCGTTGAGCAAATCCAGCTGCATGCGGTCGACCCCAACACTAAGATCACCATCAACCTCCCCGCTGCCAACAGTGAAGATCCGACTGAGATTGAAGTTCGCAAGATCTTCGACGCTTTCCCTCAGGACTTGCAGAAGGCTTTGGAAACCGAGTCATTGGACGAGGTCAACAAGGTCTTGGGCAAGATGTCTATTGAAGAAGCAGAGCTTGTTGTCGAGGCGCTGGGTAATGGAGGCATGCTCAGCTTGGAGGAGGGTATCGTGGATGCCACTACAGCTGAAGGCCAGAAGAAGTTGAAGGAACTGGAAGAGGAAGGGAAGGACGTCGGTGAGCCTGGCGGTGACGTTACTGAACTTGATTAAGAGGCTTATGCCAAAAGCGATGATGATGTGATGAATGTATGCATCTATTTCACATATTCCAAGGACTTATTCTAGCTACCTGAAATATCATTGTATTTATTATGCCCGACTAGTTATCTTCAAGACCTTATCCGTCTCTCGACGATAATATCCATGGCTCCGGTTGGATGAAGTTGTAATGATATAGCTCCATACACCCGGCCCACTCGGCAGTACGGTTGAGAGAAGTAAGGTTGATCAATGGACATTTTTATCTTGATTGACCGTGTTGAACCCGTGGTATTAACGATGCTATCAATTTGAGAAAATAAATTACAAACCCCTTTGTCTTCGCTGCGTGGATTGGAAATAAAAAACAAGGGAACAAAGACTCAGCAGCCAGCTAATAAAAAGCCGCCGAGTGGGAAAAAGATAAGGAAGTCATATCGTATGGACTCAAGATTGTCAAATACCGCAAGCTTGAACGTGAAACTCCAATCCTCTAACCCACGCCGTAGCAACTGATCTAGAGACCGGTAGAGCCAGGGGCCTCCTGATCCTTTCGAAGGTCGAGCAACAGCTCGCGGAAGCGCTCCTTTCCAGAGCCACTGGCACCGCCTGCGGAGCCCTTGCCCGAAACATCCACCAGCTTAGCAATGCGCTCCCAGCTTGTGCCACCGGCAGAGGTATCCTCCCGGCTTTCAAGGAATTGTTCGGCTTCGGCGCGGGCGTGCGAGCGGTTCTTGTCCGCCTTGTTGTTGTATGAAACGTAGAAGTCGTCGATATCCTCCCGGGCCTTGTTGATGGTAGCTTCCTTCTTCTCGGCGGAGACCTGTGCACGGCGGGTGATCTCAGCGTCGCGCTTCTCGCGCCATTCACTTTAAGAACATAGATGTTAGCCCGGTGATCCGTAAATTGGCGCCCAACGAACACGGGACTCAATGCGCCACATGATCTGGACTCTGGAATTGAACTTACCGGACAGCATCGCCCTCATCCTCGGGTTCCTGAGGGTTTGAGTAGCCGGTGCGGGGGAAAGGTGAGCCGGTTCCGGTGATTGTGCCACCAGGAGCAACGCGCTGTAAAGATAGAACCCTTGGTCAGTAAACTGATGTAGATATCTCTTGGGTTCAATTCGTACCTCATTCTGGTTCTGAGATTCGACGGAAGGGAAGGATGATTCGAATTGGCCGATTTCCTCAACGGGCTCATCGCCTCCGAGCAAGTCGTCATCTCCGCCTACATTCTCGCCGACGTGGTCTTGAGCAGTGGCGAATTGGTCGGCGTCTTCACCGAGAGCGGCGCGCTCACGGGCAAGGAAGTCATCATCGGTAGCAGTGGGGGCTTCGTTCACTTCGGTCTGACCTGCGGTGATGTTAGCTCCGCTGTAAGGGGAATAGTGGGTTGGCGTACCTTCAGCGAAGTCGTCCAGGGAAGGGAAACGGTCGGCCATGCTGGAGAAGCTTTGGAGCTGATTGTTGTAAGAGTGGATTGAAAGGTCAGAGTCCAGCAGATGATTATCAAACGAAGAGATCAAAGTGTCAAGCAAAGATTGGGTATAAGCGGAGGTGTTGACAGATGTCGCAGCGGGCTCGGAGGCCGGTTCTGCCTTGCCGGGGGCGGTAAGCTTATCCATTGTCTCGAGCTGAGTTGAACTTCGGGAGACGACTGAAGAGCGTTGTCATTGAGCTTTTTTTGGTGGGGTCATCTTTCTCCAGGAGTTCTGAGCTCCTTCCTCATAAGTACCTTTTTGACGTGCAAGTCGTGGTTCCCACCTCACTACAGTTGCGCCTCACTCTTCTTTCCCTTCGCGCTCCCTCCAATTCGACGATTACTCCAACTGCCTCTCGTCTTCAGTACTTCCCTTCCCCTTTACCGGCATAATTACTTGGGGGTTTTTTTTACAATGGCCTTTACCGATGACGCCGTTAAGGCAAAACTATCAGCTCTGAATGAGACGCAGGAGAGCATTGTGACTGTCGCCCAGTGGGTCATGTTCCACAGGTACATAAACACTCCGGTTCACTTTAGATCTACCACCTGTGCTAATAAGCTTGTAATGAAGACGCCATGCTGAACGCACTGGCCAAATCTGGCTCAACAAGATCCGCGAATCCCCTTCTCCGAAGCGATTGAACTTGATCTACCTTGCCAACGGTGCGCATGACCTGCCCTCCCTATTCAAATATTTGACTTCTTGCTGACTTGGCTTCAGAGGTCGCTCAGCAATCAAAGGCGCGCGGCAAAGACGACTTCCTCATCGCGTTTTCTCCGGTCCGTTCACTCTCGAGCCTCATTGCGACACAGCTAACAGAATGCCAGATCATTGTGGAGGCTACGTCGGCTGCTTACAAGGGCGCGTCGCATGACTATCAGCAGCGAATTCGCCGGGTCGTTGAAGTTTGGAGGCAGCGCAATGTCTTCGAGGGTCCAATTCTTGATGCAGTGGAAGCCCGTGTGGATGGTAAGCCGAAACAACTGGTCAAGTGCCATGGCCTGGAAACAGTCATGCTGATGAGACAACAGAGATCGATAAGAGCCGCTCTACCACCAAGAAGCAGACACTGGGTGGCTCATTCTTCAAGGATGCTTCCTCGGGGTCTACTCCGTCTGAATTGCAGCCTATCGTTCCACTGCAGGTTGCTCTCAGCAAAGCCGTTGTCGGCTCCAACCCCTTGAGTATAACCGCTACTTCGGAGTTTAATAAGTTGCACGATCCTGCCGCCCCACAGCCGACTTTGCCTGTCCACGCAGCCCGTTTGAGCCAGCTCTTGAAATCACTTGCCAATGCCGAGAACTCAGTCTCCGAGGTCATCAAGTCTCGCCGAGCCCTAATCGACGGGCTTGAAAAGATACTCCAGACCAACCGCGCAGAGCTTTCCAAGGAGGAAGCTCTCGCTACAGACCTCGCACAGAAGAAGGGATTGACCGACACCAAGAAACGCCAGGTCGAAGATGCGATTTTGGGCGGCATGGCCAGCGAAGATGCCTCTACCGGTCCCGAGGACAGCGAGCGCAACGACGGTTCTTCCCGTCCCGAGGTGGAGGCTATCACGCCTCCCCCAGTCGAGGCCATCACGCCGATTGGCTCTCCTCGGCCTGAGTCTCCTCAGCCCGAGAAGCAAGGCATTCGCCGTGGACCGTTTACTGAAGATGCCGATGATGACGCTCCGGGATGGGCCAACTCGGATACAGCCTCTGGAATCGATGTTTCTGGCGATGCCTTATCCTCAAACTCCCAGGGCCATGGAAATGGAAACGATTTTGACATGAGCAATGGACCAAAGAGACGCAAGATCTCTCATGGCGAAGAAGATTATGCGGCCTTTGCAGGTGGCGACCTGGACCCTGAATTGGCTGCTTTGCTCACCCAGCCTAAGCAGTAAGTCCTCTGGGAGACTCAGCTTGGCTTTTATTCTGCCATATCTTCGTTCGATTTGGACCTTTTTCTCTGATATCCCAGAAGGAGCAATGTTTTCTCCTAGCACATCGTTTCATCTAACTCTCATGTTTTGCTTGCTCAGCATACGTTTGGTTGCTTAATTTCAATACATTTGAGGGCATTTGAGACAGACTGTCATCCTAATGCGTACATTCATAGCCGATCCCGAGGTCCCTCCTGGCACAAAAGAACTAGAATCTCATAGAAAATCTCACATGGGCACCTGTACTGGAGTACATGGACAAATATCCGACTGATAACTTGAAATGGCCCTCACCAGATCTAACGGGTATCATCAATACTAGCCCGGCGTTCCAGGTCCCAATGGTCGGCCGGTAAACCTTGGAAGTCATGGATGGATTTGGGGGCCGCTCCCGGCGGTCCTACACCTGGACGAGCCAACCTTGGAATGAAGCTCCCCCGGAGCCGAGGTTAGAATTGGAAAACCACATGGCACCACCAGGGCATGAGCAGCAGAACGTTGTTACCTACATAGATCCACCTGGGCATGAATGTCTTACGATATATATCACACATTCAGTATCAACTTTGAAAAGCCTCTCTTCCATCAGAGTGACAATGAATGCTATTTAATACAAGGTATCATCGAAATATATCCGGGTCCATCCAACGATCCCGCGCAAACCGATTTGACAATTGGTGCCTCCGTCCGCGATAAACCACAGAGCGAATATTGTTCGAGGATTCATCCTCAGGCGGCGGCGGCGGAGGCGGAGGCGAGTCGCTGCTCTTTGGTTTCACAACTAGTACAATAATCATACCCACCACAACCAAAAGGAGCAGTAGCATAATCTTGCGTTTGGTAGTTCGTTGTTGATAGCCCGTGGCCTACCGAGAATTAGTACAATCCCGCAGAGAAATCTAATCTTGTCATAACGTACCACTTTAAGCTCCTTATCCGCGGCCTTGACTTCGGTGTTCATGCGCTCGACATTGTAATCGATTCGATCGAGCATGGTCCCTTGGTCGATAATCATCCCCTGCAGCTCGCGGAAGATATCCGAGAGCTCGATAATGCCTTTGGCGATATCATTAATTTCGCGCTCGCGCTGCGCAATCGCTGCATCATTCGACCCTGTCTGCCGCTGCGAGGTCTGTTGCAGCATCGTCTGCGAAAACGACTTATCGGCATCGGACTCCATCAGCGACGGGTCCGTATATGGGTTCTGCGGTGAAGGCGCTTTATCAAACGGCGTAGCTATACCCTCCAAATCCCTCAATTCTGATCCAGTTAGCGCACATCACAGCACACAGGGATTGCAACATACTGCGCAGATAAGTACTCTGCTTCTTTCTAAAGCGCGCGCTAGCCTCCTGCACGCGCGCCGCGAGTGAAATCTGAATATTCTTCGCCATGGTCTCTTCGCCACTCGTTACGGTTCCTTGTTGCTTTGATTCCGTGACCATGGTATCGATGCGCTGGATGGAGCGCTGACACTCATGGAAGGAGCGCGTGATATCCTGCGTCAACCGCTCGATGACGCTTTCGTCCTGCTTGCGCAGATCCTCGTCGCCGAAGCCTGGGAGTAGATGTTTCTGGTGGAGCTTGTCGAGTTGGGAGGAGTTCTGGGCGATTTCGGAGAGGAGCTCGGAGACTTCTTCTTGGACGTCTATCCAGCGCGGTGGGAGGAGGTCCATTTCGATGACCATGTCGCCATCTTCGTCGTCGATGAGGCGCCGGCTTTCTTCCGGCTGGGAAGGTTCGGAGGGGCCATTGGTGAATTGGGGCTTTTTGGCTGGGTGGTGGATTAGGGATTGTCGGTAGGAGAGGTAGCTGGGGTTGTTAGTGAGAGGGTTGCGGTGGCTTGGAGGGTACGCACAGGTTTGTGCGATCTCGCCACATCTTGGCGGAGGATCAGGGTTGTATTCCAAGGTTGATTATTGTGTCTTTATCGGGATCATGGTCTGAGGACTTGGACTCGGAATGTCGGAGTGAAGACGGAGATGATGAGAGCTCCACATGCGGAAGAGGTCACGTATGCCCGGTATTCACTGTGTAATCATCCGGTTTCTCCCCATGTTTTGGTGTAATTTTGGTATGGGACTGCAGGTATAACCAATTCTTGGCAACGTTCAGTGATAATTGATATCTTTTTATATTGGCACTATCGTGATAAATGACATGTTATATCTTGCAGGCGATCAATGCAGATGTTCTTCCAAGTTTATACAGTTAGTGGGAGGCTATTGAAAGCACATCCCAAGTACTCCATACACCATCTACTCGTACGGAGTAGTGTCAGAGATAGATAGACCGAGACCCCTTAGATTACCTTCTTATTCACTACTCTCAAATATTATAACTAACTATACATCTGATGATGCCAGGGGTATTGAATAGTGAGAGAATCAACATTCGCCTGTGCTCGTTGCAGCGCTATCACCAGAACATAGTGGACCGGCTGTCTTAAAATAGGTCCCATTTACCCCTGGGAGGAAATTACAGCCTGAAGATACCCGCGTTTGTTTTCATGCTACTAAACAAGAGCCAGGCTTCCAAGTTGTTGATTTATTCAGAGAGTATGAAGATGTGGCCAAGGTTCCAAAAGTGTCTACAAGAAGAGCCCCGCAGTGTACATCAGCCCTAGAGATAAAGGAACAGCCAAGGATCTGCTAATGCAATCACGCCGTATATTTCTGTATCACACCCATTCCCCGCTAATCAATCAAGCTTCTTTTGGCGAGGTCTGTCGAACAATGGGGATGATGTGTAGAACGTGGAGACTCATAAACAATATATTTCAGGGTATAAAGAGGGTATAAAGGGGGTATAAAGAAGTAAAAGAAGTAAAGGAAATGAAAGAAGTCGAAAGTACAGCTGTCAGGTGTTCAGCCCTGCCCCCCCACCGCCCTGAGGTGAAACACTCTGACTGGGCACCTCAGGCACGCTATTTTGGTAGGGCCCCTTAACATCTTCCATTTGCCCCTCCTTTCCAATTACATTCTCCTCATCATCATTCATCATGGTATGTTTCCTCATAGTCCAGCATATCCTCTGGTCGCCCACACTGCGGGGTACAGCTATCTGACCACCGCTAGGCCGATTCCCTCACCGAAGAGCAAGTGTCCGAGTACAAGGAAGCCTTCTCCCTGTTTGTGAGTAACCCCACGTGCCAGATAAGCGACCGGAGAACTAACCAGCGGTTTGTCGCGAAATAGGACAAGGATGGCGATGGTGAGTGATCGCGGATCTCGCCTCCAGAGCGCAATGAAATCCTAATGCAATCCCAGGACAAATCACCACCAAGGAGCTTGGCACCGTCATGCGCTCCCTGGGCCAGAACCCCTCCGAGTCCGAGCTGCAGGACATGATCAACGAGGTGGACGCCGACAACAACGGCACCATTGACTTCCCCGGTACTTGTCTCTGCTCCACGAAATCCCAGATACGGCTATTGACCAGCGAATAGAATTCCTGACCATGATGGCTCGCAAGATGAAGGATACCGATTCCGAGGAGGAAATCCGCGAAGCATTCAAGGTGTTCGATCGCGACAACAACGGTTTCATTTCCGCTGCTGAGCTCCGTCACGTCATGACTTCCATTGGTGAGAAGCTCACTGACGATGAGGTTGATGAGATGATCCGCGAAGCGGATCAGGATGGCGATGGCCGGATCGACTGTATGAATTACCCTCGCGCCCGTACCTTTTTTTTGCACCGATATGCTGACCCCGACCCCGCACAGACAACGAGTTCGTCCAGCTCATGATGCAAAAATAAACGTCGCATGCCATGTGCCTCTTTCTTTCCCTGTTAGCTGACGTCGCCTTAACGAGAACGTTTCTCTTTCATCTTCGATTTTCCACTTTTTCCTGTAGTCTATGCTAGGCTATATTTGGATCACGATCAAGCGTGTTTTGGATGCAGACAGCTGAGTTGGGGGGCGGTACTCCGTACTTACAGCCATCAATTCAGAAACGACCATATACCCATAGTCTATATTCTCCCAGAATCCCCGTAGCAAAAGCCCCGAGTTACCGATTGAACCTCAAGACCTCCATGAACTGTCGCGCAACGTCCGTTCCCGCAGAGTCCCCATCGCCTTTCCCCCTTAACCTCTCTTTGATCTCGCCCCCAACACCAGGGACCAGAATTGCCTCCCGTCCCTGCATCCCCAATCTCCCCCAGAACTCCCTAATCAGCTCCGCCGTAGCCGCATATTCAGCATCGACATCCTCCTCCCGAATCCCCTCAAACTCCCCTTCCACAATCGAAGGCCCCCTCCACTCAATTTCAACAACCGTGCCACGCACCCTTGCAGTCGGGAACGTCTGCCTCACATCACCCAAGCGCACGCGGAAATCGCCAACATCATAGACCATCCCGTTCGAGACGGCGAACGTCAGCCGATGCGCCCAGAAGGGCTGGCACGCGAACGTGAAATGCTGGAAGAGCGTTGCGTGTGCTGCTGGCGGAACGGTCGTCATCACCATTGGCAAGGGCTGGTCTGATGGTGGTTCCTTGTCGGGCTCGGAGGTGTAGATGAAGCCATGGGTGGGGTAATGCGTGAGCGAGAGAAATTGCATGTACCGTGGAATGGAAGGCTTGGTGTTTTGAGGTGCGATTAGGCCTGGTGTATCGCGTAGCAGCTTTTGTTCTAATCCCCAGCGCCCGATTGGGGATGGTTCTTCGTCTGGGAAGGCGGTCCGTAGACGTTCTATTAATTGGGGGAGAGCTGTTGAGGCATTGGGGTTAGAGGGGATGAAATATACCCTGGTTGGTTAGCCTTGATCTTGGATATGGATTCAAGAGGGCTTTACCCTGTGATTGGCATTTTGGGTGTTTTGCTGCTTGTTCAGGCTGATATTTGGGGTTGTAGCAGGCCTGGCGGTGACAGGATGTATCGACCAGGTACAGAGAGGTACAGAGAGGTCTTGAGAATGTTGTAGATCTCGATGATGAGTCTAGGTTGTTGTTTCTTTGCTTTGACGGTCCTCTCGGCGTAAGGATTGCAACCTAAGCAGATACACGGCGAGCAATGCTCTTGGTTCAACCAGTGCTTGACGTAGCGGTATCAGGCCTTTTTGCGGCTTGGAGATCTGCGCACTGATTAGCATAAGCTTTATTGGTAGAGGGACAGGACGATACATTATTTAATGCAGGATTTTATGTATTCGCTGGGCCAGAGGATCATATCAAGTGCATCTTTGATCTTTGATAGGTGAAAGCCGTGACCATTGAGTGCAAACTGTGCAAACACACATCTCCAGGGATGTTCACTGGGCCAAAGTTGACAGCACCCACAAACATACACCTTTCCAGTCCTCCGTGATAGAGTGTCTTTGTTCGGATACAATTTCCGAACAATACAATTCTAGAAGCTGGCTGAGACCATTGTCCCTAAACCACACTTAGTACGCCGAGCTTCATACGAAGTCACCGAACAGGCCACATCGAAGCTAGGGACACTCAGGGGCCGCAGTGGGGAAAACCCTTGGCAGGGTTCAATATGTAACACTTTAAACAGTCTAGAAGCGAAGTCTAATAATAAATGTGAACTGCATTCTTATTGATCATGTCGATCAAGGTGGCTGACTCAAGAACCTGTGACGTTTGAGCTCCCAATGTCTCTCTTTCTCTCCTAGACACCCTGTCAATCCCCCGACCATGTTGCCCCGACGCAAAAGTCGTCCGCTCCCTACAGCCATCTTCCTCATTGTCGCCACATATGTCTTGTTCTTCTGGCTCCCCAAAACACACACATTCCGAGCCCCCAAGCCCATCTCCCGCCAAGACACCACAATTCGCTCCGATGCGATCCGTCTAAACAAGGTCGCCGAGAGATACCCTGTAAAAGAATTTATCCAATTGCCCACAGGCTCGGCAACCATCCCGCGCATCCAATATGATTTCCCAGAGGAAACCAGGAGCGAGCGTCGCACGCGTCTGAAAAGACGCGACGCCGTCAAAAGCACCTTCATGCACGCCTGGAATGGCTACAAAGAACGTGCCTGGCTGCGCGATGAACTCAAGCCTGCTTCCGGCGGCGTCACGGATTCCTTCAATGGGTGGGGTGCCACGCTGGTCGATTCCATGGACGCGCTAGTAATTATGGGTCTCGACGACGAGCTGGAGCTGGCTCTGGAAGCTCTGAAGGATATCGACTTTACTACGACAAAGAGTAAACAGGTCCCTGTTTTTGAAATTATTATTCGATACATGGGCGGCTTTATGGCCGCCCATGATCTGACCCATGGCAAGCATCCGATTCTCCTGGAAAAGGCCACGGAGCTGGGTGAAATGATCTACCATGCGTTCGATACGCATAATCGCATGCCTTCCGTGCGATGGGATTGGACAAAGTATGTTTGGCGCACATGACAATATACCCAAGGAGGATGATATTGACGCTCGTTCAGATCCGCCACGGGCGAAGAAATCAGACCGTCTGCTCGGACCAGTCTGGCAGAAGCTGCTTCTCTGACGCTGGAGCTGACGCGCTTGACTCAAGTTACCGGCGACCCCAAGTACTACGACGCCGTGCAGCGTGTCATGGACGAGCTCGAGATCGGACAAGACAAGACTCGCATCCCAGGCCTGTGGCCTACGTGGATAGACCTGGACCGAATGAATTTCGAGGACTCCGAGTTCACGATCGGAGGATGTGCCGATTCCGCATATGAGTATCTACCGAAATCGCACATCTTGCTCGGTGCACAGACGGACAAGTATCGCAAGATGTACGAGAAAGCGATCAAGGCATTCAATGAGAAATTGCTGTTCAGAGCCATGACCCCAGATGAAGACCAGCACATCCTCTTTGCTGCGAATGCTATTGGCATGCGAGGCAATGCTCAGACTTTGTCGTACATGGCGGATCATCTGAAGTGCTTTATGGGTGGTTCTGTGGCGATCGCGTCCAAGATTTTCAATCGGCCGCAGGATATGTTTGTCGCGCGCGGCCTGACGGATGGATGTGTGTGGGCCTATGATATCATGCCGACTGGGATCATGCCTGAGATTTTCAAGGTGAGCCATTGTAAGGAAATCGATCATTGTCCCTGGGACGAGGAGAAGTGGATGTCCGGCGTTCTCTCACGGTCCATCGACTCTGCGGAGACCAGGGAGATGGCGGAGGATCAGATCGAGGCCGAGAGGTTGCCTCCTGGTGTCACGGAGATCAAAGATCCTAACTATAAGCTAAGGTATGGATTTTCGGATGATGCTGTGGGCTATACTTACAACTTCTAGACCCGAGGCTCTCGAGTCTGTCTTTATCATGTACCGTATCACTGGAGACAAGAAGCTGCTGGATACGGCTTGGCGCATGTTCCAGCATATTGACAAGGCGACACGCACAAAGTGGGGGCATTCTACCATCAAGGACATCCGTCATTCAAAGCCAAGGTTCGAAGACAAGATGGAGAGTTTCTGGCTCGCAGAGACCTTGAAATACCTCTATCTGATCTTCTCCGAACCAGACCATATCAGTCTGGATGACTATGTGCTGTAAGCTTTCGAACGTCCAACACCATATCCTTAACGCAAGCTAACCATTCCACAGGAGCACCGAAGCTCACCCATTCAAAAGACCGGATGCCCTCAAGCATCCCAAAACTCATTCATGAGCTAGCATCCATTTGTACGGCGTTCAATGCATCGGAGTCAAGTTCAGAACTTCATATACTATCTTGGAATAAAAGTATCTATACATAAACAGAAACATCATGGGCTATCCCCTCCCTCTTAGCCTGCTGCTCATCTTCATATTGAATAGAATAGCGAACTTCCTTCCGGATGACCATCCGCTCGTCACCAGAAGAAGCCCCCGCACCCGCATGCTGAGCGATCGGCCTCGTCACAAGCTCAATCAAATCCGAGTCCTGAGAGATAGAACTCGACGCCCCATGCTTCTCTCTTTCCAATTTCGGAAAGCTCTTCCGCGTTCCAAGCGGGAACATCGATCGACACATCGGTAACCGCCCGCACTCTGCATCTGTCTCCCGCTGATTCTTCGAAACCGCGCCGTGTGCATGTACACGGGCATCGCTAGCCAGCTGCATATCTGCGAGTCTCTTCCCAGAACCAGATTTGAGCACGGGTGGTCTAGCCGCTGTGCCAGCTCTCTTTCGATGCACGCGCGAGGCTGGATCTCGACTCGATCCTGACCCGGATCCTTCTTTCGTGTTTGATCTGGATGCACTGCTTTCTAGCGTCGAGTCGCCTGCTGTGCCGTAGTTTGTGCTGACGGCTGCCATGAAAGGCCGGATACAGAAGACGCTACATGCGACTAGGGCATAGTGGAGTTCGACTTGCATCCAGACCGTTGGTGCGACGGAGGCGAGGGTTGTGTCTTTGCTCTGGAGGGCGGTGCGGAGGGCTGAGATGTGGATGATTGATAGGATTATGAGTCTTTGGGGATGTTAGTGTTGAGCTGGGTAGATGGGAGTGGTGGGTTAGTACTTACGGAAAGCGAAATATGAAAGCGAAGCCGATAGCAAGCTTGCGGCGGACGGGCATGAATAGACCCTTCAGAAGAACGACGGCTAATATGAAGAGAAGAACTTCGGTTATGACGTCGACAGCAACTATGAACTGCCATCGTTTGTACTGAGGGCGCGTATTAGAGAGGTCAATATACCAATGTACGCGAGACACATACCAAGTCTGGACATTGACCGCTGTCAGCTCGCCAGGGTGTGTTCAATTCGCAGTTGACCAGTACGGTAAAAACAGCCGGGATGACCCAGATAGTGCACAAAGCTAGCGTCGCCCAAGAGGCTCGATTGTGCCGTTTCTGCGGGGTGAGGCGCAAGTAGATTGCCACAACGCAACATTTGGACAGGTATATAATGATCAAAGCGATGGTATCGCTAGTGGCGATCAACTGAACCTTCAATTAACCTTGGAATGAAGCAATTTGGGATTGAGCTCTACTTACAGCCTGTATTTGATGAAGCCTCCCAGTCTCCAACAGCGAGATCGAAGTGCCAAATCCAAGCGAACAAGCGTAGAACACAAGACTCGCTTGCACCACCGCAACAGCCTAGCCGCATATAGCATACATCAGCGATCTTCCAGCAAAACCAAGAGTTTTAAAGCCGGCAACTTACAGTAGCACCCAGCAAGACCCAATCGTCTCTCGCAAAGGGCGGAATCAACATCAATCGCACATAGAGGCGGATCAAAAAGCAAACGAGCGAAACCACCAGTCCCATCGCCGCGGTAATAATCACCCATGCGCCATGGTGCAAGTCATCCACGACCTCAAAAGGCGGCGACTGGCCTGGTGGCACATACATGGTACCAAACGGGACCTAGAATGAGCTCGTGGCGCTCATAGAGACAATTGTATAGGTCTAGTTCTTTGTGGACTGCGAAAAGAAAAGAGAATCTGGAAACTGTCAGATCGGGCCATGTGGGCTGGGAATAAAGGATACAGATTCATCTATACAGCGTGGGATGCGTGGCATGCAAACAAGGCTGGTAAGGGTTTGCGTACTTTGTATATCATATGCCGACAGCCGATAAAGGCACGGGATATCGAGTCCAGCCATTGAGATTGCCTGTATAGGATGGGATAATTGAAGAGAGCTGTGCAAGACATCCCTTCCTTCGCCAGGTTCGAGGTTTGGGGTGGAATGGCGGTTTGCCTTCTCGCCCTCACGTCGAGATCATTCGCATTATCAAGCCACACATTGCTGTGTAGGTCGTGGCGGCCCGCTGTACGGTAGATCAGCGTGCCCTTTGGAGCCGTGGGTCCCGCGCTGTTATCCGATAGGCCGTGGATGGATGCTCGCGAGCAAACAAAGCGAGAAATGTGCATTTACCCGCCGTTGGGTGGAGACATGGCTGAATCGTCTGGGGGATAAGCATCAAGGGAGAGGGTTGTGTCCAGGATGAGTTTAGCGCAAATGATACATCAGAAATGTCGGATTTGCCGCCGCAGCTCTGGAGTAGGTCAATGCTGTAGTACAGTGACTGCCCAACGGCCCCGGATCACGTTCGCCAGCGAAGTATCACGATAACTCTGATGGTCGTCCTTTACGATCAAAATGGCAATATCCCAGTTAATGTACATACTTAGCTCTACGACTGCATGTTCGATTCCATCCCCGATCCAGTTCAAACCCAAATAGTTACCGCCTCGCAACATCCCTTTGACATGCAAGGTCCCACTAGTGCCATTCCTACAGACAAGGGATACAGCAAGTAAATCCAACCCCAATGCGATCACACGCAGTCAAACAACGATGTGTCAATCTCGATCCCGCCGTCCACATGGCCGAGAACTTTTCCATGCCTTGCTCCCACGTCAATATCATGCCCCGGCTGCAGTTGCCATGATTTTCTCCTGATACCTTCTTCTTTGGGTTACGCCTTTCCAGCGCTCTTATAGGATCTTTGAATCCTTAGGCGTTAGCAAGTGTCAGCTTCTCTCTATCTCTTGTTGCACCCGTTGCAATTCAAGTCCTGTTGCCAACATGGCGGTCTTCGACGAGTCCAGGCCTGATTCGCAGCAGACGATGACTTTTGATGATGAGGAGTATGCGAAGAAAGGTCTCGTGGAGCCCAGGTACATGGGGACGGTGGCCGATCAGCGTGATATGAATGCCCTCGGTCGAGTTCAAGTCCTGCGGGTATGTTTTGTCTTTTTCGATCTCGTATGCTGTTTGCTGACTTCGTCAAGAGAAATTTTCGTTTCATCTCTATTGTGGGCTTTGGATGCACTCTTATCTGCACCTGGGAGGTGATATTGACGTAAGATGCGCCTTGCATGACTCGTTCGCCGGCATATTAGTGCATGCAGCTGACTTTGAACAGATTGCTATCTGCCGGCTTGACGGATGGCGGTACAGCAGGATTGATATGGGGCTTCATTGGCGTTACGTTCGGATTTTCCCTCGTGTATGCCAGTATCGCTGAGATGGCTTCGATGTAAGTTCTCAGCCTCGCATCGTGGAACGGCACTAATGGAGATAGGGCGCCGACTGCTGGTGGACAATACCATTGGGTCTCTGAATTCGCACCGCGACGAGGGCAGAAGTTCATGAGCTATATCACCGGTGAGCATATCGATGCGCTCTTTTAGATACCATCAGTTAATAAAAAAAATAGGCTGGCTTTCTGCTATGGGGTGGCAATGTGCCATTGTTTCAATCGCCTACCTTGCCGGCACCATTATCCAGGGATTAATCGTCTTGAACTACCCAGACTACGATTTCCAAAGATGGCACGGCACAATGCTTGTGATTGCCATTTCGACATTCTCAATTATTTTCAACACATTTTTGGCTAAGAACCTACCCTTCGTGGAGGGATTAATCCTGATTATTCACGTCGTTGGCCTTTTCGCCATCATCATCCCGCTGTGGGTACTCGCACCGCGTAACAATGCCCATGCAGTGTTCACCACGTTCAATAATGGTGGTGGCTGGGATAATGCCGGGACTGCAACCTTGGTCGGCTTGTCGACGACCATCACCTCGATGCTTGGCTATGATTGCTCGGTTCACATGTGTAAGACGCGCAATTTATGATTGTATGGATGAGATGAAAACTGACGAATGCAGCGGAAGAGATCAAAGATGCGTCAGAGACATTGCCCAAGGCTATGATGTCCTCTGTTGCTGTAAACGGCGTACTGGGATTCATCATGTTGATTACTCTGTGCTTTACGCTTGGCGAGGTCGACAAAGTCCTCGACACCCCGACCGGATTCCCGTTTATTGCGATTTTCTATAATACCACCGGCAGTCTTGCAGCGACCAATGCTATGACGGCAGTTTTGGTGGTGACGTTGACAGCTAGTACCATCACGGAGGTTGCGACGGCATCTCGGCAGCTGTGGTCGTTTGCTCGAGACGAGGGTCTGCCCTTTTCGTCTTTTTTCGCATATGTAAGCCCAATTATGCTCCAAGGTTTAACCTGAAATTCTGTACTTTGTACGACAAGGATTGCTAATTCCCGTCAGGTCACGCCGGGCTGGAACATCCCGCTCAACTCTGTGATGGTCTCGTTGGTCGTCACAATTCTGCTCTCATTGATCAATATTGGATCTCAGGTGGCGCTCAATGCTGTAATCTCCTTGACGATAACGTCATTGCTATCGGCATATATTCTCTCTATAGGCTGTGTGTTTCTGAAGCGACTGCGTGGCGAGGAACTCCCGCATCATCGGTGGTCGTTGGGGAAATTTGGAATGGCGGTGAATCTCGGGGCGTTGGCGTTTCTCTGTCCGATGTTTCTGTTCGCGTTCTTCCCGCTGACGACTGATGTCACGGTTGAAACAATGAATTGGTCTGTGGTGATGTATGTTGCGGTTGTTGGGTCCGCGTCGCTCTATTATTGGGCAAGGGGCAGGCACCATTTTATCCCGCCTGTGGCCTTGGTGAACAGAGACGGGAACTGACTTGAAATTGCTCGACTTTCTGGTATGATATGATTGGCTATGCTTGTATTTTGATGACCTGATGATGTGACGTATATACAATGCCGAGACTGTTATTAACTACTCCGTACGCCGTGCCTAGGCCCTTGTACGCTCCTGGCTTTGAGATAGTTGTAAAGGTACGGAGTACTTGTACCATGTACCATCCTTTTGGGATGTTTTTCAATGCACGGAGTAAGACGCTTATGTTCTGTCTTCGTACATATTGAAACTTGAAATTGTGTAGATTGAAGACTGTGGCCCGACATCTTCTGAGCTTCGCAATATTAATTCCGAGAATCCCGTCAGCTGTATAATGACGCCACATCCCCCTACGACAGCTACCGCAGACACGAAAACTTCTCTAGCTTGGTGCCCAAAAAAAGATCCGCGAGCAGGGGTCTGTCGGAATGAAACTCGAGTTATCAGATGTAACCGCTAGTCTGAGACTCCCTTTGAAATACGGTATACGAAGCAGGCCCAGAACATTTATTACAGCAATACACCAGCTCCCCCTGAATAAAGTGGATGCCGAGGTGGATATATTGAAATTAAGTTATCAGATGGAAACAGCCCATCGCCCCCTTGTTCCCGAAGCGGTAAGGTATGTACGCATGAAAGCATCGTAGCCGAAACAAAGAGGTGCGGCTTGATACCGCGTCACCGCGTCACCGCATCACAGATCGCGTCAGCCAGCCGTCTCGTCGCGAGTGACACACCGACGGTTCCCAGCAGGTTTGGGCCGGCAAGTTTCAGACTGGATGTTGACGGGGAGACTAGTTCGCGTCAGCGCGGTCGACCAGTCCAGGGCAGGATTGATCCTTTGCCTTCTGGAATGAACTAGTCGCTCAGCTGACCCACTGATTGATATCGAACGGGCTGGAGCCCCCACTCTGGACCGCGAGGTTGGGAAATTGATCGTACTTTTCGGGCCCAGTGGTCTCCTCCCGGCGGGCAGGTGAAGGGCCTGTCAGCCAACGGGATACACCGGACTTGTTCCGGCTCGGAAAGTGGGGTTGGACTATGGTTTGGGGATGTCAGGGGATCGCAGGAGATCGGGGAGTGCACGCTGTGTACGAGTATGTGTACATAGTACCATGCAGAGTGAGTACGGAGTATGAGAATTCACATGATCGGACAAAGAGGGCGGAAGAGTGCTCCGTGGAGGTATGGAAGTAATATGAAGTAACGGGAGTATAGTACTGTACCGTACGACGCACAAGGTTATCAGATGTGCTGACAGCTCCGTATCTGATTGATCTGATAACCGAGGTAACATGTATTATTACCGTATTATTTCCATCTGATAATTCTCGCGACGTTCAAATGTTGGACACAAACACATAACACACGGAACTAAATTATCCAATCCCTGTAACATCATACTCTTGAATTCTTGGAATTGGTTTTATCCGCCCAGATTATATCCTCCTAAATACGAAGGAAGAGATCGGCTCGAGGGGCCTCGGAAGTCGCTTCGGGTTCCGTAAACACCCCCCGATACAATACAGTCATATGCACGGTAGATCTGGAGAGATGGATACAATAGCCCCAAATGGAGTGCCATATCCAGTAGTTGAACCCATAATGCTGCTGACATAGTAATCAGTTACCAGATGCAAGTACAAAAATTACGAAGATATCTCCAAAAACAAATCCCAACGGACTCTTGACCGGATCCGCCCAACGTACCCGAGGAATGTGGCGAATCTGATAAATCTGTCGACTCCCACACTTTCTGCGATTTTCCCTTTTTCCAACAGTAAATTACCATTTCCCGTACGGAACTACTATCCCGGATTCTTCGGGTCCACGTCCCCCATCCTCATCCCACTCTCTCTTCGCATTACACAAAAAAGGGGGTTCTTGACAGCTCCTTGTTCGTGCCGTGACTCTTATAACGGCTCTCCCTCGCGCCGCTTCCGTTCGCCACCTTCCACCATGGGTATGTGTTGACCCGTTCCCATTGAAATCTTCCTCAATGCCTTCCCCCCAACCCATTCTGACTCCTTTCACACAGTTCACGCAGTGCAATCCGTCATGCCATCGGCGACTTATGCTTCCACAGGGGACCGTCCCCGTCGAGGAACCTACCAGGACATTCCCGTCTCCTCAACCTCCCACCCCGACAACCCCATCCCCGAAGAACCTCGAGGTGTCCGCTCGCTCTCGGTCACAGACACCAACTTCAATGTTCTCTCCGATTCTTCCTCGCAGAGAACCGACTCGACCGTTCACACCCCCACTACCCCTCTGACACCGCCCAACGAGGAGCAATCGGAAGAGCTTTCAGCGGAAAAGGCAGATGGCCGCCAACGGAGGCGGGCCTCCACGATCCTCATTTCACAGAATGCTGATGACATGAGGAGAGTGTTGGAGAATGTGGGCACCGCGGGTACCCAGAAGCTCGAATCCCTGTGCTGTGGCGGGGGTTGCTGCCGGGGTCAAGCTCTGCGTCCCGTGGATGGACCGATCTCGGGCTTCAATTCGATCGTGGGACCGGTCAACAACAAGGCCTTTGATAGTTTGAAGCTCAATCTCGATCTTCTCACCATGGACAGCGAGCTTTCGAGCATCGCCCCCCTTCCAGAGAAGACCGTCTCCTTCAAGCCAATCCCCGCATCGGCAATCAACATGTCGCTTGGACACGCGGACCACCCACCCGACTTCGTACAGCCGCACCCGCCTTACAACGTATACCGGGCACCCCTCTTCCACACCCGCGAGCTCACCGGTCCCGGCGCCGAGAAGCGCACCTACCACTTCGACATCGATGTCACCGACTACCCCGCGGAGAGCGGGATGGTCGATTTCGTCGTGGGCGGCGCAATCGGCGTCTGTCCTAAGAACAAGGATTCCGAAGTCGAAGACGTGCTCAACCTCCTCGGCGTTCCGAAATCCATGCGCGATAAGAAGATTCTCATGCGCACCACCAGTGGCCGCTGGCCCACCATCTGGGGCGACGACAAGCCCCGCGAACTCATCACCACCCGCCGCGAGGTCCTCAGCTGGTGCGCAGATATCCAATCCTACGCACCCACCAAGCCCCTCTTCCGCCTCCTCGCCGAGCATGCCAGCGAGCCAAACGAAAAGAAAATCCTCTCCTACCTCTCCTCCGCACAAGGCCAAGGCGCCTTCTGCGATCTCCGCACAAGCTCCTTCGTCTCCCTCTCCCAACTCCTAACCGCCTTCCCCTCCTCCCAACCCCCCCTCGACGCCCTCCTCTCCGTCCTCAACACCCTCATGCCCCGCTTCTACTCTCTCTCCCAAGACCCCCAGATCTCCTGCCAATACAAGGGCTCCGAATGCCGCCGTCTCGTCGAAGTCGCCGTCACAGTCGCCGAGTCCGACGATTGGCGCGGCGGCTCCCGCACAGGCGTCGGCTCCGGATACCTGGAGTCTCTCGCGCGCCGCGCCATCGAAGCAGAAGCTAAGGGCGAGAAACTCGATATCCACATCCCCATGTTCCGAGGTCTGATGGCGAACCCGCTCGCCACGCGCTTCGCCTCGGATGGTCCCATGCTGCTTATTGGCGCGGGTGTCGGCATCGCGCCGTTCCGCGGCTTCGTCCAGCGCCGTCTGCAGTCTGCGAACTGCGCGAACAAAGTCTGGGTCTTGCAGGGTGTGCGAGACTCGCTGCTTGACGAACTCTACTCGGGTGAGTGGGGTGTTCACGAAGACAAGGTGCGGACTGTCGTGCAGAGTCGCAAGGGCGAAAGTCGCTATGTGCAAGAAGAAGTCCGACACCAGGCTGATCTGGTGTGGTTCGTGATCAATTCGCTTGACGGTCGCGTTTTCGTTTGCGGTTCTGGAAAGGGAATGGGTGAGGGCGTTGAGGCGGCGCTTGTCGAGGTCGCTATGGCGAAGGGAAATCTCAATGCCCAGGAGGCCGATATGTTCTGGCAGCGCAAGAAGGAGGCTGGACAGTATATTGCTGTAAGTTTGGGGAATTGTCTTGCTTCCAAGATTTAGAGCCCTGCTGACATTTTCACTAGGAAACCTGGTGAACTATCATCCACGCTTGGATTTCTTGCGTCGGACGCTGTTTATTTTCTCTGTACATACGTTGCATCTGCGCACTCCGCAGTCGTTCTTTTCATCTCGAGCTGGGCTCGGATTGAGTTTCGTCCCCCGGTCTATGGGATTTTTTATTTATTTGCTTTTAGCGGGGTGGTTTTCTGTCTTTTCTCGTCTTGCATCCTTTTTGGTTTTTGGTCCTGTTCGATTCCTTCCATGTCGTTTTGCTTACTCGTCATATACATGAAATATCGTCATTAGATTCCTGCAAGCCTGGCTTCTTTTCTACATCACCATTTAGACGTAGGGATTGGATTTTTGCATGTCCTCCTGGTGTTTCGGACTGTGAGGCTTGTGCTGCCTTCGACATCTTGAACGATGGGAAGATATCAGAATCGACTAGCAGGCTATTTTGTCTAGGTCTTTTTCTTTCACTTGCGTCGCATCTTCGACTTCTTGCATCCCCGGTCGACTTCTTGATCGACTTCAAACCCCTCGAGCATCGTGTCTTGAATCCCCAAAGCACTTTCACGCCTTTGGATATTCAAATTCTTGAACTTCAACCTCTTCGAGTTCAACTTCTTCGAGTTCAACTTCTTCGAGTTCAGCTTCTTCGAGTTCAGCTTCTTCGACTTCAGCTTCTTCGAGTTGAACTTCTTCGACTTCAACTTCTTCGACTTCAACTTCTTCGACTTAACTTCTTCAACTCTTCAGCATCCTACTCATCCACATATATACCCTCACCTTCACGGTAAGTTCGGACATCCACACCCTATATTCGTCCACCGTTCGCATTCAAAATCCCCTTTGGATCCATTTGGTCGTTCGCCTATACCTTCTGCATCAGCTTCGTTCACTTTCATTTTGTCCATGCCCTTGCTGGTTCTTCGTCGGATATTCCTTCGATTATATTTTTCGCCTACATCCTTCGCCGATACTCTGCACTTACATACAATTGGTATATCGCCATCTTCCATCATCTGCCTCATATTCTGTGTCTCTTCCGTTTCTTCCGTTTCACTTTTCCACTTTCCCTCCACCTGGCTCATACAGCTTCAGAACATTCATCAGACCGTTCACTTGACCAAGGTTGGCTTTAATCCATTTCCCTTACTCCATTCTCCGCCTTACAGCCATCCTCTCAATTAACTAACATGTCTTCGCAGATCGACAAAATGGGATACAGAGAAACTCGCCGGCTCCACATGAGCGTCCCCAAACTGGCTGGAAAGTCCAACTGGACAGTCTGGCAACCCCGGGTTATGAGTTATCTCGAGTCGCTTGACAAAAAATTTGCGTCCATTATCGTTGGTACTTATCGGTGTCCCCGCATGCCAGAAGGAGAAGCCGTCACAGACGAGCAGCGTGCAAAGGCTCAGGACAAAATCAACACCTTCAAAGCATACGACTATCGAGCCCGTATTCAGCTTGGGAACACACTCGACCAAGAGACTGGAGCCCAAGTTCAAGACCTAAGTGGCACCAAGGAAACATGGGACAAATTGAATGACCTATATGCCGAAAATGAAGGCGCGGCTTCTGATCGCTGCTGGGCAGAACTCAGCCAAATGCGGTACAAGACCTCCGGCGTGAAAGCGCCCGAGTTCGTTCGCCAGTACCACATTTTGGTATGGCAATGCAGACTCGCGGGCATGCACACTTCGAATCAAGTTCAGATCGCCAATTTCGTTCAAGCGGTGGGGGATCCAAGGTTCTCTGCCTTCTTCAATAACCTGGACCTCGACAGATCTCACTGTGATACCCTCGATGTCATCTATGCTTCCTTTCTCCAGTTCGAGACTGAAAAGAAAGAGAACAAGGAACCCAGTCTCGATGTCTTTGGAGGTTCATCGGCCGCGGTCGCTGGCCCTTCAACTGCAACTACCCCTGCCACCAATGTGAAAGAAAAGGAGAGCCCAGCGCCTCCAAAGGGTTCAAAGAACCAGCAGTCCTCAAAGCAGCAGTCCGCTCCGGAAAAGGATTCGGGACCCAACAACAAGAAACGGCCAAATCAAGCGCAGTCCACTGAAAATCGGGCGACCGAAACAACCAAGAGGGCCCGAGTTGAGACTCAAGGCGAGGCCAGCTCAACTGCGAACCGACGTGTGCGAGACAACTCTCCGCTCTTTGTGCCGCAGGGAGAGGAAGATCTCGAGGATGAAGAGTCGATCTTTGGCCCGCGTCCTTCGGGAGACTCGCAGCACTTTGCCTAAGTCCAGCATTGGGTGGTGTGCGCTTTGGCGGTCGGTCAATGGGGGCGGTTATGATTGACAGTGAGTTTGGATTTGGGGTTTGGGGTTCTTTTCTTCCAGTGTTTTTCGAGAATCTTTTTTCGTTGCCGTTATTTCCTTCGTTGCAGTCGTGGCGCTTTTGCATGCCGAATGGTGCTTGGCCACTCCAGTGCTGCCTATACTCATACTGATGATTATTATTATTATTATGCCCATCATCGTCAGTATCAGTCATTATTATTATGCTCATCATCATTATTATCCATTGCCCGAGAGCCAAACCTATGGGGTTTATTTATTATTTTTACGACAGCAGGAATTTATCATACCGCCTCCATTTTCTCCATTTTGTAAGAAAGACGTTTAGAAAGGCAGAAAAAAGAAGTCTAAAAAAGAAAGGCAGGTTTATTGTACACAAGTTGGTCAGGCTAAAATGTGGATTCCAAAGTACTGGAGGTCAAATACTTATGCAACACCACTGTATGTGATATGATCCATTTATGGAATAGCACGGTCTAGCTACTTTGACATGCACCGTTCCAAGGTCCCTTGTATCCCCCCATCCGGTTGGCCGACTTTATTCACGTACCTGGTCTGAATAGGAGTCCCACGACCACCACGGCCAAACAAAGAAAAGTGACTGAAGACCTGGTCCTAGCATAGGGTCAGGCACTAGTGCATCGCACGATCACCACACCCGTCACTAAAGGCCAATTCATCAGTCAGACCGCACTACCGGGACAGAAGTCCCATAGTAACGCGGTATCTAACCGTTTAGAGCAAGAGCCCGCCCACAGACGTCACCGAGAAAGGGAAAAAGCACACAAAAAGAACTCCTTCGGCCAATAGCAAAAAAGAGTGACTACTGTCACATCGCATGTCAGCGAGGGATTGGTGGTCTTGTCACGAACCACGCCCTTGGCGGCCACGCATGGACCGTGACAGGGCTGGGTGGCGAAAGCAAACAAATCGGATACTGGGAAGATGCTTGTAGCCATGCGCCTATAATACCAGGAACCTGGAAATTGATCTCCTAAATCACAACCGAATCACAGTACGGGGGACGGAGTACTCGGGGTTGGATTCATGCAATGGTCCCATTTCGGGTGCCTTGCTTGCTGCAGTGCTACCTGTAGCGTTATACCGCTCGATTTCTCCTCCCCCCTAACTTTGACAGTTCCAGGGTTCGGGGTTTGCCGAATATGAGACTGTTGAGACTGTTTAGACTGAGTTCTAGAATTAATCTAAAGTGTATAGAATAGTGTTAAAGTGGCTAGAACTATAGGGGATGTAACCATGAAACATCTAATAATAATAGCAAAAGAGGATAAGGTTGAACCAAAAAATGTGAGCAAACCCCGGCCCAAGTACCGGGAAACAGAATGACAAATTACTGCAACCTTGGAAAGCCGTATTCCGCAGATCTGGGGCTATTCCTCCGGCGCTATACTAGGGCCTACAGTAGGGCACGAGAGAAAATTCCATTGGGAAAAAAAAGGCTATGTGCCGTCAAACCCCTCTTTGGCCTCCATTCCCCGGCTTGAGAGAGGACCAAACACATTTTAGACCAGTCATTTTTCTAAGCCGATCCCAGTTCTTGCACTGCGAGATCCGATGATCTGCATCCCTCCATTTCATGCACGATCTCGGGACCTTGGGCTAGGTATGACGATCGCTTCAAATTCCAATCACCTACTCGTACTTCGTACTCTCAGCCACAGACTTAAAAAAGAAAATTCAAAATCCCAATCCAAATTCAAAAATGAAATTCAAAAATCAGTAATTGATTTTAAATTTAATGTCGACAATCTATTTAGTTTCGTTCTAGATTTCGAATTTGGCTTGTTAGACAGGAAAAAAGAAAAGAAAAAGAAAAAAAAGAAACCCAGGCTTTTCCGCTGCCAGATCTCGCCCTGGAATGACGGGCGAATCAAAGGGGCGATCCAAAGCCCCCCACGAGGCTGAGAGCAGATTTAATTATGGCTTGGGTAAAAGGGTAAGATCTGGTGGGAACTAAGAGGACAAGCCAGCAAGACCCGGGGTTGACTACCGCGTTGAGCGAGCGAGACAAATTCGCGACAGACCATTAAACCTTGAAGTAAATTGGGGCAGCTGGGGCGGATTCTGTCCGAAACGTCACGGCATTTAGGGTCGGGAGACGTCCTGTCAAGGGTAGCGCAGTGACTTGCAGTATTGGCTCGAGGAATTAGAATTACTCCCACCCGTGGGATGTTTGATGTTAACAATCTCAATATAATTCTTCTTCTTTGTGCCAATGGACTTCCACGTAGTCCTATATACATTAGAGTACGAGTCTCTACGCCACACCGAGTTCATCAGGAACCCCACCAATGAACGAGAGCGACGGGCAGGGCTTGAATGTCTTGAGAGATTTGGACTCCATTGTTCCGAGGCTGATGGACACTATGATTGGCACTGATCGCACTGCTTTGCATTTGGCCCACTTGGGATCTCCGACAATCTTAGCGCATTTGCGCCATTATTGAATTGTCAAAACTAGTTTCCAGAGCGGGTCGGGTCTAGTCATTTAGTATGTGTCGTGTCAAGCTGAATGCGATACAAGTGCTCGTATGTGAAAAAGAGCGATTACTAGGACATCCTGTCACACTTGCGCCAAGGGACTCCATAGTTGAAATATCATATGCATCCATCCCCATGCAGCACGTCGCGTGAGAAAAGCAAAAAGGAAAAAAGGAAAAAAGGAAAGCAAAAAGAAAGCAAAAGGATTTAATATTTAATTAAGGAAATAAAAAAAGGATATTAATGATTATCATGAAATCATAAGCGGGTTCTCGGGGTGATCCGACTTTAATCTGAGAATGAAAGGCCCCAATTTGTCCCCATTCAAAATTACCCAAATAATCAAAATAATACAGAATCCATAAATAATAATAATCAAAAAAAAAGACGCCACAAGTCATCTCGAAGGAAGTGGAGATGGGAATTGAAGAACCCCTAGGCGATCTATCCCTGGCCAATGCTAGCCCTCTCCCTTTCTCAGTGGCCGATCGATCTCTGTGTCCACCCATGAGAGGCTCTAGGCAATCTACGATCGAGCCGAGGCGTCATGCCTGCGCTTCCTCATTCGCCTGTCGTAAGCCCTTCCCTTGGAAACACAAGCTCTCGAACCAGCTCGCGATCTTGGAGGTGACACTCTTTGATACCCGGCGATCTTTTCCCCCGACTCGGAGAATCTGGGACACACTGCGCTTGACTTTTCTTTTCTTTTTACGAGACGCTGCCCGACACGCCTTCCCGGTTTTCTTTTCCTGGCCCATGGGAATGGCTCTCTTTTTGCCAACTCTACTGCTACTCCATTCAGAGGCCAGAATTCAATTCCCCACTAAAAAAGCAATGAGAATGTGATTTGATTTCCAGAGATCATCTTGACTCAGGTACAACCAAAATTCCCCTCCTTACTCTGCGGTTGTCACTGCCGGGCCCTCTCTACTTCCCCATCCTTTGCGTTTTGGATCTTAAATCTAGATAGTTGATTTTACTCCGTAATTATTTCCGCATCTGTGCATCAGTGTCTTTTTTTAAACCCGCTCGTATTCACCGTTGGGACTGTTTGATCTCGGTTTCACACTGAAGACTCTTTTTTAGGATCAGAACTATTAGCTCACTTCTCTAACATGCGATCCTCGAATTTGACGTAGACTAGTGAACCACACTTCTCTCCTTCCTTTTTTTTTCTTGGGTTGCTAATTATAATTTTCCATATGATTTCATTTTCCCCCTCTCCCGTTGACCTTCGGCTGTATGTTATATCCCTTTCGGAATCGGAAGAAAATACCGACCATCGTATAAGCAACGGAGTGGGCTTGGGAGAATCAGGAATAACCGTGGAGACGAGGAGTTCGTGAGATACGCTAACCGAACTATTTCAATGACAGGAACCCTAAAGGACCAAAGAGAGATTGGCGCTGTCAACCACCTTAGACCATATTGATTCACGCCCCCTTCTCCGCTCTGCATGCCTTGGAGCACTTGTGGCTCTTCGTACCCACCACGATCGTCATTTTTCGGTGGCCCCCCTGTTCTTGCTTTTCCATGGACATGTAACAGCTGGATGTCTTTTTTTTCTTTTTGGGTTTTTTATTAATTATTTTATTTTATTTTATGAGATGGGGCTATTTTTTGGTTAAAATGTACGGGTCCTGCATTATTTGGACTTCTATCTCTGCCCTCATTCCCCAACCTTGCATATAATCTTGGCCTTTCTTTTTTAACATGTCGACGTAAAACCAGCTTGGTTTCCTCGGTAAGCTCGCATCCTCTTTCCTCACCTTGGCTTTTCTTGGTCTTTTAGATTTGTCTATACTTGATATCTCCGTTTCTAACTGGGTATAGTTCTTGTGATACATTGTGAACTCTTTTCTTCCAGGACATCCTTTAGCCTTGTCCATTTCACCCCCGCATATACCTTATGTCCCAGTCCCGCCAGTTGGACGAAGATACCGATATGGCTATTTCGTATACACAGCCGTCCGCCGGACACCAGACCCTCCCCTCATTCCGCGAGGTAAGCCTCATAGACAACCAGAATAAAGGTGCAAGTGCAAGTGCTAATCCATCCCAGCTTCTCCCCGCTCACCTCCACGATGAAATCGAATCAACCTCGCCATACTATACCTCACCACGCTCACAAGACCGCCCGGGGTCGGGCCACGAAATGGCCGATCCCCGCTCCATCCCATACGGCACCCCATCTAAAATGCCCTACGATGCACACCGTGAATATACAGTCTCACGCGGCGACCGCATGGACCCGGGCCACGCTATGCGGCTCTCCGAAGGCGCGTCCCGCGGCCCTAGTCCAATCCTCCCACCCATCCGAGACCTGGACTCAATGTCGGGCCGACCAGTAAATCAAAAGAGCTATGAGCGCGCCCCCAGATCAGACCCCTTTGTCACTCAGGAATATCGCCAGCCCGGGCCGGTCCCAATGGCTGCGATGCCCGATCGCCGCAGCGCGGAGCAATACGCCCCGATAATGCACCCCCAATCACCATACGGCCACCCGGCAATGGGCTACGATGAGCAGGTCTCGCCTCAGATGCTTGCGCACAGTCAACAGGCCAACTTTGGAATTATGGGCGACCCTATTGATCCCAAGACGAAGCGTCGACGCGGGAATCTGCCGAAGCCTGTCACGGATATTCTGCGCGCTTGGTTCCACGAGCACCTTGACCATCCGTATCCGAGTGAGGAGGATAAGCAGATGTTTATGACGAGGACTGGTCTTTCAATTAGCCAGGTATGTGTGAGCGCGAATTGGCATTCATGGGTGTTTGCTAACCCCCCTCGCAGATTAGCAATTGGTTTATCAACGCCCGTCGGCGACAGCTCCCTGCGTTGCGGAACCAAATGCGCACCGGTACTGAGGTCGATCCCTCGCGACAGTCTCCTTTCAGTGATATGGATGGTGAACTGCCCTCTCCTCGCCATTAAAGTGGCGATGAACCCGGAACGAGTCCGGGTTGCTTCACGGCCTTTTCTACTTTAATCTACATCGTCCTACGGCAGGCATTCGCACCGTCAGCGTTTTATTCACTTTTACGATCGGAGGCATATTTTTTTTCTCCCTACCATTTACGAGTTACGGGATTTGAGGACGCAGCACGCTGGGATAGACTGGCTTTTTTTTCCCCTTTCATTTTCTCCTATATGTTTTCCTTATATTTTCTTATCCCCTTCTACCTGTTGTTTTCCCCCCTTTCTGGGTCATACACTTCATGTCGCATTGCCGTCCGGTACGGAGACTTAAGGCAGACATCACATTTTGATACCCTTTCACTTTGATTGCGTTTACCCGGTGGAATCTTGTTTGGCTGAGAATCAAACGGACACGGGCTATGTGGAAGATTAAGTGCATTCAAAATTCAAGTCATTTACATTTACTACATATCTGCCATACTGGTCACCCTTCGCGTTTCTATCTATCGGCACATCGCAATACCCGGGACTCCTTGCGCACTATGGCCAAGTTTTGCAGAGCCGTGTTTAGTGGAACCTGTGCTTTCATATTTAGATGACACATTTATTTGTTCCACTTCATCTGCTAGCAATGGGCTAAAGCTACCGGTCTCCTATCCCCCGTCCGTCCATGGCTTTGTCGGCCAATATGAAACCGAATATCAAATTTGTGAAGAATCCACCAGATCCTAGCAGCCCACAACACAGCCCGTCCCCACCGAGCATCAATCCCTCGGCAGTGGTTCACAAGCACACACTCGGCGGAACCGTGGATCTTGCCTTATCAAGGCGTCCCAAGAACCGCTTTTTCATTCGCCGATCTTGGAGATCTTCACGGCTCATGCTTGTATTCTGAATCGGGAGTTGACAGGCTTTACATGACGTTTTCCTCAACCGGATGAGAGGAATTGACGGTACTTGACTACCAGGGGAAAATGTGAACTGCCGAACCACTCCGGAAGTCAATCGTAAGCCGGACCAAAGTCTGAAAAGGAGCGAGAAAAAAAAAGAGGTTTGGATTTTTCGGCCCGGAGGGAAGTGCATGAACCATGGATCGGGCTGTCATTAACGCCAATTCAAATTAATGTTTTGTGCCCCAATTAAAAGACCCATAAACTATTTGGTTCTGATATGGATAAGATCGTGATTGTCCCCTTTCGGTTTCTTTGTTTCTCCATGACGTCGGCCTACCAAACATCAACCTCGTGGCTACCACGGTCACTACCCTTTTGACCGTCGAAGTACTCGGACCTGTTCTGGTAGGATGACACTTCGATCACTGTCAAGTTCCACCGGGACAATGCTTAGCATACAGTCTCTTTCCAGCTACTCTATACTCGTATGCGTTTGAAGCATACAAGTAGATGTACACCTCAGCACTCGGCTCGGCAGACTATAAGAGCCCGCAGAATACTCACATGGTGCCCCGGCGGACTCGGACTCGGACTCCTATTGACGTGAACTGACAGCTCCGTGGAGTCGAAACTAAATTCGACTTAAAATTCGGTTTTCTGGGTACAATCTGCCAACTTTTCCATTCTGCTGGGATTGCGTTGAATCCGAAGTCCCACCCGGGCCACAATGAACCATGGAACTGATATTGCGCTAGTCTGCCACGTGAATACTCCGGATTCACTCTGACTTGCAATATGATCGCCCCTCAAATGGGGTATTCTCGGACCTTTTTTACCTTGACAGCTGAGATATAATTAAGGTGTGGGCTAATTGTATACGGAGACCCTTCGCAGAGGATCCTGATACGCTGAACCAGACTACAGAATTTCAAATTGTCTTTGAAATCCATCACGCCCGAAACACCTCGGATGCCACGGATAGAAGATTGAAAATTTTTATGTTGGGATTTAATTGCTTCATCATGTAGGCACCCAATGAAAACACCATGGTTTGAGGTAGACTGTACTCCGCATGGCTTGTCGGGCTCATGGCTCTTGTGGTTTCTCGGGATTCCCCCCTGAATACGCAATTCCGGGATTTGACACGACTCAAAAAAATGTCTGCAGATCAGTGTCGGCCATCTTGCCGAATAACATGGTCTCGGAGCCCTCGGGCCCTCGGGGGCTGGGCTGTCTCCAACCCCAAAATGGGGGGCGCACTTAGGCACCACTACTATATTAACATTCCACTTGTGACTGGCACCAAATTTGAGATCTCGCCACAATTCACTACGAAAATATACGATGTTACGCAAGATGATATCGTTTTGACAAGGGGAAATTCTTCCATGGTTTTAATTAGGTATTCCATGTTCCAAGCTCGAACCCTCGGGAGGGACCTCTCAACCAGTGGAATGAAAATGGTGATGCAAGTCGCAAATCACCTTTAGACAAAGGGTACAAAAAGCAAACATGGAATAGGCAATCACCCGTAATTTTGAGAGACAGGATATGTAAGAGCAGGGATCCCTCGTAGCCCGGTCCCGCATAAAGAGCAGCGGTTATGCAAGCCACTGCCACAATCCCCAGTGTCCAGTTACTTCCGACCACCACGACTGGCTCGGCGATCGAACCTACATGTCGCCCCAAGACGTGCAGCATGCATGCAGCCAGCTGTCGAATCACAATCATTACAAATACTTTTAACCCCTGCCTCCCATCCCTGACCGAACGCATCTGTCACTTCATGCCTGACCAAACCCCGGTCTCGCGCCTTACACTTTCCCATCCCCATCTCGCTACGTCCACGCCGAACGGATCGTGATCTCCATCGGTGCGCTCGATCTCACGATCGCGGCTACCTGCATCCGACGCATCATATAGCGGTGAATTCAATACACGTTAGCAGACACGTTTGTGCTACATGTCTTATGTCGACGCCCCATGCTGTGCTGGCATATGACGTCTGGTGCATCGGATGTCACTTGTGAATCTATCCGGAGTACGGCGTACGGCGTACGGCGGTACGCGGTAGATCTTGGGCTGTTACTCAGTCGGGTAAGTATGCAAGGTGTGGCGTGTGGCTTTCTGTACTTCGGAGCTGTCAATTGTCATTTGTGAGCTATCTCATGTCAGGATTTGAGTTGGGAGATGATCGTGTAGATCGATGCACGGTTCGTCCGACCGCACTCTCACCGGTACATGACCACAACGTAAATCGGACTTGCCTTTCGACCCTCATATTCGCCCTGGAAAAGGTAGGTTACATTCGAATTAGCGTGCGTTTTGATTATTGGTGAGCGCGCGGACAAGGGTATGTGATATGAGATGCTATCGCATCGCGTTCCTCGCGTTGGAATATTGGAATTCGCCTCTCCCTTGATGGGCCTTGGTTTGGATCTCGAATTTGGGGTTTTGGCATGTCCTGCAGCTGATGTTACAGTGACATGTTTTCTCCAACTTTGCAAACTATTGAATCTTGTCAGATTCCTTCGGGTTCCAGATTAGCGATCGTCGTACCCACCGTTCGAAACTTAATTAGTGAAATCAATAGTGCCGCTTAGTGTGCTTAAGTCTGACGGTGGCATGTTTGATGGATTCTCTCCGTTTCTGGAACTTTAGCCGGAGGTTTGTTATCTACGTATGTGGACTAGCGTTGTTGCTGCTGTACGCGAGATAGCCGAGGTCGTCTTTTCTCCTAGAGCTACTATACAGACCGTACGGAATATGGTGGACAGAACACAAACTCGCTAGGTATTTTCGATGTTGGCTTGCATGGTTCATATCTTATGAGATATGATATGTACCACCACCTCGGCAGTCGGTGCGGTTCACAAAAGAAAAATCGTGGAACAGTTGGTAGATAGAATTGAATCTACACACCGACGTACATAGTGGTGTGGCGGCAACAGCGCGTGGTGTATGATTAGGAGGTGATTTGCACGAAGCTCTGCGACTCATAGGTTCCAAGCCTGTATATTATGCAAATCAGTGAGCACTTGAGGCCGTGGTGCGCATATGAAATGGCTTCTCGTTTTGGACGCGTATGCCGCTGTGCCGTTTCTTTTCGGCTACAGCGTGTTTGTGTAGTTACCTAGGTATACGTACTTGATCTCCTCTGCGTGTCTGCCGTTGTTCTTATGATTGCTCTCGGGGCTCTTCAATGAGCACCCAATATATTGCAGACTGCACCCAAAGAGGCATCTTACCTACAATTCTATTTACTTTCCGACTACTTCCGATAACCCTTAGGTAAGAGTTGCAAATCAGATACTAATATCGGAGATGCCGATATTGAGATATTTGGACCAGAAGGGTGACTGCGTGCCTTGAGTAGCTATGTCTTAGGTACAGTGATAAGGGCCTTGGTTGCCAAATTGGGAGAAAAAGTGCAGGTAGTTGGGATAGGGGGTATTAGTAGCAGACCTCCTGCTCTCACTTCTTTTCTCTCTTCTTCTCTTCTCTCCCCTTCTTCTCCCCTTCTCTTCTCTTTCCTTCTCCTTATTAGTTAAGAATATATATTGTAAAGGACTTGATCTGTATTAACTTGTGTCATTATACCATTCTAAACTATCTTAGTTTATTGCTTTAGAATATATAGTTGATTGTCACAAAGCATTACAGGTGTGAGGAGTTATGTTGGTCCTTTGATATAGCTAGCACACCTCCAAGGTGGTGACTTGGAATCCTGGTCTTTTGCTCCTGGCATATCAGTCAGCTCTTAGTGCCCTGAGACCGTGATTGTGATGTGACGGCAGGCTTACAGAGTTCTCTTCTGAGTCTCGCCTCTTTCTTCTTTTCAATAGTCTCATATCTTCTTCGAGTATTCGACTTACCCCAACAATTGTCATATTGGCTCTCCCTCGCAGAGCCTCATCTCCAAACTATCTCCCGCCAAATCTGACCATTTGGTGCTCTTCTCTCACTTCAAAGACACTCTGTTTCTGCGAAAGCACCGCTTGATAATTTCAGAAACCTGAGGCACTCGCATCTTGTTGATTATCACGATCGAGTATCCTCGCAACTCGCCTTGCTTCCCCTAATCTTACGATCCCAATCATCAGACCATTCCGCCGATCTACCATATCGTCCATCAGTAAACCCCTACTTTCGCCTGATGCTAGGATTTGGAGGCACTGGCCTCTCACAGTTAACAACCTTCCAACAGACCAAGCATCCGTCCGATATAAACCCTCACTTTCACCTATTCGGGACTTTCTTCCATCAGGATCTCTACCGATTCGTCGGATTTTCGATTCTTCGGGGCGCTTTCTGGATTGCGAGAAACCGCAAACTAGCCGACATGGATCATGGATATATCCAGAGATCGCAAATCACAAAACGCTGCATACATAAGCATTTTTCGAGGGGAAGTCACCACTCCGGCCGAGCCCACCTACCAAGCTACCACCACGCAGGAAATAAAGATCGAATACTACTTTGTGTCGTTAGCAGAATTTGTTTCCCTCTAGGCATCCAATTACCACAGATCCAACGCTGCGCCGTACCTCCCAAAACCCGTCTTTTCGATATTTCTCGTCAATTCTACAGCCATTACCTCACTCAGCCTTGGTTGGAATCACTAGTTGGTGGAGCTGAAACCTACAGTACTGATAGGTTACCGAGGGCCAATCAAACTCCAGAAACAACACGCTTGTGTAGCCCTGCAAGTCACCCATAGACATGCATACAACTCTCAGACAAACAAATCGACAGATTGCTGGACAGATTGACATTGGGAACGGGGGAGACGGACGCTCCTCTGGTTCGTTACAACGTACAGCAGAATGTTCAACGAGGCGGGAGACGACGATCATACTTTCTAGAATTGGGTACATGATCAAATACTCAAGTGATAACCCCCGGAAAGTCAAAGGAGGGGGATCTACTGCGGCAATTGTTGTGCAGCTGAGCCATCTATCAATGCCACCTGAGATCTGCACGATCTAATGCAGCAGTGAAAAATTGCGTAAGAGCCAGCTGTCCTTCCCGCCTCAATCCTCGGCAGAATCGTGGTAGATTTCCGTCTACGCAAGCACTAATTACCAAAGCTACAGTGAAACAGCATAAATCCGTGGAAGATATAGAGGAATTACATGTGCCAGAATCCAGTGGACTAAACTACATATACATAACGTGTTTGGAAGAGTGGCATTGACATGATAACAAACACATTCACCCGGCTGGGCCTTCCTACGTCACCCAGCGCTCACAGTACTCCTGCCCAGGTGACTGTTGATCTTTATGATTCCAGTTTCGACTGCATCACTGGTATGCTTTCTCATGGTTTATGCAAGGCAATTGCGATCGGTCCAATGTAAGCCCTGGAGGCATCTCAAGTGTTCACCGTAAATTCTGAGAGGGACATCAATTACAAGTGCCCGCAGTCTCATCGATGCTCTGAAAAATAGGTATAAGTATCTTGCCCTCTACCGTCAGTGAGCTACAGCTCCATTCAACACAACCTCTTCTATAATTGTCTTTTTCAATCCTCAAACACCGCACCACTGAGAAAATACCAGCAAGATGAAGGTATTGACTGTTCTTTGTGCCGCTATATTTGCTGCCTTTGCGGTAGCTTCACCCGTACAGGGTGTTGAAAAGCAACAGTGCGATCCTCGACCTGGAGGAGATTGTTATGATTCACGTCCAGGGGGTCCAGAAGGTATTCCTCATTGTAACGGAGATCCTGTATGTCATTTACCCCTTCTGGTTGAGATTACCAGAATATATAGGCTAACGGAGATGCGACGTGGATAGCGACCAGGAGCCGGAGACGTATGTTCTTGACACTTCCTCCCTGTGGGATAACTTGAGAAGGTATAACCTTGGAAGCTAACACATATTGGATACGATTCACAGTGTTAGGAACAGTTTCAAGTCTGTCTGATACCCGGGCCGCATGCAGTATTAAAAGAGGGTGTCTGAGGTCGAAGTACTCAATGTCACATACTTATGCGACTTCTCTGTAGCAGTCTCATCCGTTAATATCTTATATTGTTTTCCACCGTTCCCGAGGTCCATGGTTGTGGCGAGAAATATATATAAAACCGGCACTAATGGACGTGGAGAGCTCCCGAAATTTTATTTACGGCGCGTTACCAAGGCATCTCTATAGCCAATGAATTTAATTGTAGAGTAGAGAAGACGGGAAACTCTTCTTCTCTATATTTGACTGGGCAGTAAGGCCCAATCATGACCACGCAGACCGGGGCACATTCACGTCTCATACCATGCCAAGGCCGAAAGTGGGGCGTTTATCCATATTCAGTTTAGCGTCGGGAAATTTTTGCCTTGCCTCATGTAGCCAAAAGTTTCCAAGTCTTTCATCAGAAGCCCCGGTTGTCTAATGGCATCGGAGCTTCGATCAAGCCGAGTGCGGGAACTTCAAGCCCCACTTTACACCGGCCGGCTGGCCCAATGGCAAGGCGCTTGACTACGAATCAAGAGATTGCAGGTTCGATCCCTGCGTCGGTCATCTTTTTGCTCTTCTTCCAGAAGGAACATGATGTATTTTTGTTAAGTAGACGAGCACGTCGCGAGACTGGCGAGCAGTCTCGCCGGCAAATAGTGACGGAACCCGAAAGAAGGGAAGTAGAGAGAGAGAGACAAAGTGGCAGAGAGAGAGAGAGAGAAAGGGAGGAGAGAGAGAAATACATGTGGCTTGACCAGGAGCTTCCGTCGCAAACACGAGAGTTATGTATGTGATTTTGTATCACTTCAATGCAGGTTGCAAATTGTGAAGGGCACTGCCAGTCAAGAAAAGAAGAAAGAGAAAGAGAAGAAGAAGGAGAAGAGCAAGCAGGAGAAGTGGAAGAAGAAAAGCACAATAGACCAGACTTCATACATGGAGAAGAGCAGAGTGAGACCGGAGAGAGCTAGTTAGTTAACTAGTGCTCGATGGGCCTGAGCCCCAGGGCCGCACTAGCTACGGATACTCCCAGAATAAGTGACAGACAGCGTATCTAAGTGGAACGTAGGGCTGCACAGTCCCCGCGCTTAGGGGCCTCGGGAGGGGTATGATGTTCGGGGCAGATCCACCATAGTAATGCATAGCCCTCGGTCTTTCTAGCCAAGTCCTCTCAGTCTACTACTCCTAGCACAGTCTCCTCGGCCTTGGTGGAGCTTGGTCACATAAGTAGAATTTTTAGTTCATCCAAATGAAATTTCCGAGCCCCTGCAATGCTGCTGTCTGGCATATAGAGAGACTCGGTTCATCGTCTCGTAGTTGAGGAGCTTTTGACCGAGCTTGAATTGCACAAGTCCCACCAAAAGAGAGATGCAGTGAACTAAACGGGTGGCGTCTTTCAAACCAACAAATTTTAATTAGATGGAGGCTTCACCTAGAGCTACATGGAACACTGGGTCCGGGAGCGGAATATGCCTTGTCTTTTTCCACCAAAGACATGGCGCCGAGGCATCTTTGAAAATCTCATGATTTAAAAATATGATATGTCAATATCTTATTACCTAGAAGGACCCTTATCTCTGAAACATGCCTAGGTGGCTAAATACAATTGCAGAACCCCATATTCTTATCACCGAGTCAAAACATTATCAGCCTAATTAGTGAGCAACGAAGGAGACCTTGAGCCGTTTTGGGCTTTTCTGCACCTGACTCGGATATCTCTTTCTGATGAGAAGCCCGTGGCGCCATGGAAGTCGCTCATTGGAGGGCATGCAGTCAGACTGCTCTGCAAGGAAGACGCAGAGAAGGATGAAGGACACCGAACACATGATCTACCAGCCAACCAGACTTTGAACTGAGAGAAATCCCTGACTGGCCATGACAATGCGTTCTTGATAACCGTAGGTTTATCGACGTCACGGGTTGTGGCTTCCACACATGCTGTGACCAAAAGCTTGCTCATGCATGTGCACTCCGCTGGAAAGCGACTATTTAACTTTGCCTAGATTATGCAAAGCATATTGAGGTGATCGACGGGTTCTAGAAGCATTGTGAATTTGAGCTTCTTACAAACACCCGCCACGTTGACATGGGTAAGCCATGGCTACTTGACGTGCCACGGTTGTCAACACGATATAGATCCAATTACATCGAGTTTGACACTTAAGCCGCCCAAGAAAGTGCCTGTCACGTTGTTGCACCGTGATCAGGCGTTCAAATCGCATTGAGCACAAGAACCATAACTGGGAATAGCTTGATTGTTCCCAGCCACCATGCCATACTTGGCAGGTCGGATATTTTACGCAATCAAGACATTAAATCAAGATAGCTCGGACCAGATAGCCCAAAATGGGGCGATAACAAGCAAGCTGGGGAGGTGGATGCGCATATGGGCTCGTTGGCAACGGTTGTGGGCCAGTGGTCGATCACCCCAGGAATTCAACAAGCCAAGAAGTGCCAAAATTCAGAAATTAATCGGGCCTCAACTCGTATACTATGCCGAGGAGATTGACCGCTTGTTCCAAGGTTTGCCCGAGATTTCCGTGAAGACTAAAGAACACTACACCCAGAAGGGCAGGCAGTTAGCCGCGTGCATGAAAGTTATATTGCCTTTTCTCGGAGTGGAGCCCTTCATATGCAGGGAAAATGATGGCTCGGGCGACTGTTATATATTCATCCGCATTGCCACTTAGCATGGCGCGATTAGCAATCTACAGGTGAAGGGCTTGACATGGCTTTCTTTGGTGTACATCGGGCTGAATCCTTGGGGGCCGATCAAGGGGGATTTTCGTTCCCGTCGATTCCGATCGGCGCTGTCAACGAGGCGAACAAATATCCGCCAACACCCACATTTACTTTGGAATATGCTTTCGCTTAAACACAAGGCACGGCTGAAAAGTGCGATATCAAGGTCTTTCAGGAGAAGTAGTTGGGCAGAGCTAAAAAGGGGCACTAATGCATCCAGCAGCAAGAGACCCGTCGTTAACCGGGGCTAAAAAGTTACGATGTCACATTGGTTCGACGCTCCAATCCCGATAGTCATTTGCTTTGAGACAATTGCACATGTTAGCCAATGATTCTCGGGCTCTTTTGTTCTGCCTGTTGGCTCCCCACTTGGATCCCATTGCTCCCCACTTAATGATCAAATTAGCGAAGGGATTGCATAAACCATTTAGATTACAGTCTTGAGCTCATATGGCGGATATCTCCGAAGAACCAAAAAAGCAAACAAAAGAATCCACGGGTTTGTTTCAAGATAGGAAATCAAAAGAACTTTTGATAGTTAAACCTTAGTAGAATAAGATGAGCAAGTTGAGAACTCAAAGCAAGCAGACTAATCCGCCACACGAGGAGATTGTGCCACTTACCCCCTCTCCTACGGTTCTCGTCGGGGATTTTGGGCAGGGGTTATAGCCAATACACGACTATCAACCCCTCCCCTCGAAAGTCTGTCCCGGCCAACATTACCTTTCTAGAAGCCTCCGGGAGATATTCGGATTGGTGGGTGCACTTTGGATTACCCCAGGTCCACCACGAACGGGCTCAAATGTACCTGCGCAGGCGGTCTCGATATCGTCAATCATCGGCCACTTGTCGCAATTGGCTACCAGCGTTCACTCGGTCCAGCGATCCGCTATTATAAGGCTTGGATCTCCCTGATAGCGATGAAGTGATCTTCAGGCCTTTAAGACTTGGCTTTTAGAAGGGTCCAATTGTTGATCATTGATCTTCTTCTTTTCAACCTCCTTTCCTTTTCCATACTCGACCTAGATGATCCCTTAAATACAGTACACTTACACCCTCCCTCACCCAATGCGATGACGAGAACCGATCCTCCAAATAGTACCATGTCCTGGGGGACTAAGAACATCAACCCCGAGGATGGCGGCAGAATTGATTCGGTCGCTGGCCAAGACCTGAGACCCAAAGGGCGCATCCGACGATCCATGACTGCTTGTAACACCTGCCGCAAGCTCAAGACTCGTTGTGATGTTGACCCGCGTGGACATGCTTGTCGCCGCTGTTTATCCCTGAGGTGTGTCTGGCCTGTCAGTCATGTTGTGCTTATCACATGCCGGATTTGCCTCGGAAATCCCGGAAGTCGTATGTTGATCTGTAACTGACGCGTATTCGTATCCACAGGCTTGAATGCGAGCTACCAGAGACAACTGATCGATTCCAGGACAATGCGTCGACCTGGTCAGATGCTGGTGCCGCCATTCCTTCAATAGAGGAACGGCTTGTCTCGCTGGAACGTGGCATGGGGGAGATGATCCATCTCATGCGGCAGATGATGAACCGCTCCCCGAACATGTCTAGCAGCTTCAATTCGCAGGCAAGAAGCAACAGCATAGATGGCACTGCCTCGGGTGATAGTGTGTCGTCTTCATTATATCCCATCAAGCCGGCACAGCTCATCCGAGATCTGCAAGTGGAGTGCTTTGGGGAAAGAGATCATTTCTCCGCCGATGCTGATATCCTGGGAGATATTGTCACCCAGGGCATTGTTGACTCCAAATACTCCGTGAAGATGATTGAAATGTGAGCTCTCTGAACACTTGAAGAAAAGCTCCCACCGCTAACAATGTTGGCAGTTTTGTTGAATATTTCGGTCACTGGATTTCGATTGATCACTCCTCCAGTATTCAACACAATACTCTGCTTTTCAACATTGCATGTCTTTTAGCGTCGCGTTATCTCCCTGGTTTTCCACAAGAAACTGTCCGCGACATTTCACTTCATGTACAGCATACTGTAGCGAAGATGTTGTGGAAACCTCCCCCTCTGCGAGGCGATATGCTCCAAGCGTTGACTTTGCTTTGTCTTTATTCCACATCTGTCCACAAGGAGGGACTGATGGATGATTGGTTGCTGAGCGGGATCTCGATCAATCATGCTCTCATCTCTTTCAACTTCCTCAACACCTTGCCGGGAGACAATCCCAACTCCGATGAACTTATTTCTCAAATGCGACTGTGGAACACCCTTTGCTTCACTCAACTACAGTAAGGAGCAATCAAAAGTCCATCGAAGTCCAAAAGCTAACCAAGCTCCAGCTCGGCTCTCGCAAATGGCCGCACCGTCAACATCCAACCGCAATACATCGACCAATGTCCCCGAATTCTGGAACACGCTGGCGCCACTCCAGAAGACGGACGAATCGTTGCAGAGATCCAACTATACCGCATATCCCTTAAATTACAACACAGTCCGCACCGTCTCCAATTTGCCGATCCCGAATACGAAGAGATCGAGCGCTGGAAGGTAGAATGGGCACATCTATTCAGTGAGCACAGCCCTAACCTTGACAAGTTCCCAACTAACAGAAACCAAGCGAATAACGACGACTCCACCCTCGAGCTCAATTTATGGTTTTGCCAGCTCCTCCTGCACCGCACAGCAGCCCGAATCCAACTCGATAGCGACCGCCTCATTCCAGAGATATGCGGCAACGCCCGCCTAATAATATCGAGATTCCTCCAGACACGCTTCTCATCCGCCCCAGCTCTGATCGACCACATATACTTCATTGTTGGATACGCAGCTCTGACACTGTGCGACTATAACCTCTCCGACCCGTTGATTAACCAAGTCCGCGGCTTCATGCTACATCTCGCCCCAAGCGGAGATAACCTCTCATACCGTATTGCCTGCATACTCGGGGAAGTCCAGAGACGCTATTCGGAAGCCTCGACTGTCGTTTCGGAAAATTCGTCTCCAACGGAGGTGAAGGGTGTGCCAATATTCGGGACCCATCATTCCAGGGCTGGGATGGATCTTTCACAACTTATGCCGGCTTCTCAGTCGCTGGATTCACTTGTTGAGGGTTATGAATGTCTTCAACAGATGATGCCTGGGTTTGCTTCACAGCCAATTTCACAAGCGTCTTATGAGACTCCGGATCTGTTTCAACACTCTGCTCCTGTTATTGGCGGGGCTATGCCTGTCGGATTGGTACCAAGGGCGCTGCACGATTGGTGATGGATTTATGAGAGGATGTCATGGAGTAGGTGCGGGGGATATTGATTTTGTTTTGATACACACTTTAATGGAGTTGGTGGTATTGCTTTATGATGGAAACGTGATGATTTATTGAGTACATATTCTTGGGATCCTTTGGATGAAAGGCGCATGTCGCTGGTGGATTTAGCACTGATGTGCAAAAAAAGCAAAAGCTCGGCATGGAAACCTTGGAAGGAAGAAAATAGTAAAAATATGTTTGATTGAGGCTTTCTTGGTTTCTGAATAAGGTCCGCAGATTCAAAAAACAAGCAAAACTTGGATTCGTACCAATTTCATGCTCATACACTCCCCCTAGAGCCCCCGGAACATCCTAGCAAGATCAAATCTAAAGATACTATACATATCAAACCCTTGCATCCTCCGAGATTCCAAGTTTAGGAACACAGACTGGTTCCCTTCAAAGAAGTGGGATAGAAAATTCTCGGCTCTCCACTCGCCATAGACACAGGAACATTTCCATTGGAGTCAACTGTAACGGAAGAGCACGTAATAATCTCAGTCAGCTTAGTACCGGCCTTGTAGCCCGTGTTAGGCAGAGAAAGCGAGTACGAGTTTCCTCCGGAGCCGAGGTTCGAAAGAACCGTGATTGTCTGTGAGTTGTCAAAGCCCTTGCGCATGGCAATTGTGCTGTCATCTTGATAGATAGGGTAGTTCTAGCAACGCCAGTTAGCTTATCTCATGTTGCACACTCAACCAGATCAATTGAGTCGGAAATTGAAAACATACCTTGTAAGTCAAGTATCTGTCGCTGGCGAAGATTGCCTGGTTACGGACAGCGTTTGCCTTACCGATCAGCTTGTACAACGGGCTGTTGGTGTTGTAGTTGGACAACCAGGTGGCTTCACGGTTGTTGGGATCGCTGCCTCCATTGTAGTGCTGCTCTTGTCCTGCGTAGATGATGGGGATTCCGTCTGCCATGATGGTGAAGGCGGCAGCGTTCTTCGCGAGGGACATGTCATCGGTGTAACTAAAAGTTGGAAATATCCCGTCAGCATGCGCACACAAACATATCAATCCATAGAATTTGATAGTTACTCACGAGGCAAAGCGCGGGTTATCGTGGTTCTCAATGAATGTTCCCAGGAGTGTCGAATCTGCGCACTTCGACTTCACCGTGTTGATCATGTTGTAGAGATTCTTGATGTTACCCTTGACGGTACTGAATGCCTTAAGAAGGGGGAAGTAACTGGGAGTGGAGGGTTAGATCACTTTCTTGGTCTTCGAATCGTCAAAATGGTCGCATCTTACAGTGGGTAGTTCAGGACTCCATCCAAAACTTCCTGGTAGGGGCACGTGTAATCAACATCGCCATCGAAGACTTCACCCACACAGTAGACACCAGCGGCCTTGTTGTAGTCGGCCCAGAAGTCCTTCTGAACATGTCTCACGGTGTCGATGCGGAGACCATCAACTGTTGATTGTCAGTGCTGAAAAGAAATGCCATGTCCACTGCGGTAGGGAAAAACTCACTTGAGTAGTTGGAAACCAGAGAGCCAACCCAGTCGTACCACATTTGCTTGACATCATTACGTGTTGTCTTGATATCCACCAGAGAGACAGTGTTGTCACCGAGCCAGCAGTCCTCAACGTTGGACTGATCGTTGTAGTTGTTGACCTGGCAATAGTCATGGAAATACTTCTTCTGGTTGAATGGGTTGAACTCGGCATAGTTGATGTTGTTGTGTGAGCCGTCGTAGCCCTAATGTTGGTCAGCTTTAGTTGTCAATGCATTGCAGAACCATGACTGACCATGTGATTGGCAACCACATCGACCATCAAGTACATGCCGCGTTTGTGCAGTTCCGAAGCAAGGTCCTTCAAATCATCTGCTGTGCCGTAGTTTGAATTAAGACCGTAGCTATGAGACGGGTAAGTTGGACTGCAGCATGCGTTTGTATCTGCAGTGTCACTCACATATCCTGCTGCCAGTATCCGTGATAGGGATCGCCGTATGGGGTAACCTCGGTCAACTGGGCAGTCACAGGGGTGATCCAAATGGCCGTAAAGCCCATTCCTTGGATGTAGTCCAGCTATCATGGGAAGTTAGTAGGGTAGGCAGAGTACCTGAGCGAGCTGCCAACCTTTTTGATAATTCCTTGCCAGGTACCACCACAGTATCTCTACAAGTCAAACATTAGCCACTTTCACACCCATATTCTTAAAATATCATAGGAAACCATACACCCATGCTGGAATCACATTTCGCAGAAGTCGAGCCATCACTATGAGCAAAGCGATCGGTGAGAAGGAAGTAAATTGACTGCGAGCGCCACTGGTCAGGAGTCGCAGCAATAGCAGACGCAATTAGGCCTGCAAGCCAGGCGAAGCGCATAAGAACCATGCTGTATATACGGTTGTCGGATCACTGCAGAAGCAAAGAAGAGAGACAAGACAAGATACTTTGGCAAACATGGCTGCTGCAAGGGGCTTCTATATAGGAAAATATCCGATATAGATGAACAGGTCCCGCGAAGCCAATCATCTTCGAAACCAGCCATCCGAAAACACATGAAGCGCAAATCAACCACAGCCCCCAATCCAATGAAACACAATCCCGCAGCGAAACCTGTTCGAACTCTGCTCTACATGCCCGCCCCCAACTAATAGATTGAAGCAATGCAACAACAGAGTCGAACACTATGATCTAATGTATCACTCTCCAATAAAATCTGCTTACTGTAATTTATAGAACCACATTTAAAATACCTCAATACCAGTTGTGTAGTTAGGATCTCAATTCTGCATAAATCCTTCAGCATGTGCATGTGGGAAATTAGGTATCCCTGTCAGCGGAGCCCCTGACACGCCACATAAGCGGCCGAAAGAAGGGTCTTGGACCCCAAATTCCTAGTGTCGTTTGGTTACAGTGGGCTTTTAATTGCCATTGGCTGCTCAATATGCCGATCGGTTTATTTTGCCCGACCTATAGTCGGGGGTGGTATTGGGGTCCAAGAGGAATTCTCATCGGATGCTTTCCGCGATTTATGCTTGATCTTGTAAGGCTACTGTATCAATCGGATTTTACCGTGGACTTGAAAGGGCTATGAAAGCGAAACCGAGATAGTGCCACCTGCGCAGTGGGTTCATGATTCGGGCCGAGACTAGGCAACTTGATCGGGGATCGGGATCCAGTCTGGCTGGATCAAGAACGCGACCGGGATCCACGAAAACGCCCGGATTACTTCCGAGGTTGATGTGTGACCGTTGAGTGTTATAGCGCATACGAACGAAGAATCAATGGAATGAAATACAGTGGTGTTGCATAAGTATTTGACCTTGAGTACTCCGACCACAGACCTACTCTTTTAACACAGCCTCACAGAAAGCTTTGATATTCGATTTAAATTAATAACCAAAAGGAGAGTTGAAAAGATAGCAAAAAAGACATCAAAAAAGATAGAGAAGTTTATTATGTACAAGTTGGTCAGGTTAAAAGGTAGACTCCAAGGTACTGGGGGTCAAATACTTCTGCACCACCACTGTAACAGTAGTTATCAGTGTAATTGACTGAAAAAAAACCAATAGGATTTGAGTGATCGGGATTCGTTAAGCTATACAGGCTGAAGAAAGCGTACTTGTGGGATTGAAATCTCCGTCAAAGCTCCACATTCGTTCTATAATTTACCACTTCAAAGTCCAATTCTCGGCGAAAGCACCCATCTCGGTCAGCTTATCCAAGCCACTAACAGCCAAAACGTGCGAAGTAGCATTGTACTCCACAGATGATGCAGGTACGGCGTCGCCGTTGAACTGCACGGCACTGGGTTCCCTTGAGACACCGAGAATGGTAACCTTGGCAAGAGCGTTAGACTCCTTCCAAGCCCCATTCGCCTCGGCGCTCAGACTAGACGCCTCAGCACGGAAAATAACATCGAGACTCTCCTCCGGCACGTTGCTCTCGCCATCATCGAGATGGACCGAACCGGAGGCTGTTCCATTACCACTCAGTGCCGTGAGCAATGACCAAGGGCTATTGCGAGACTCCTTGGTGGTGAGCTTGGGCTCTTGCATGGGGAGGACGCTACCACCGCGAACAAAGACAGGGATATGGCCCAGAGGAGCGGGGAGGGTGGTGTTAACACCAGGCTGAGCATCCACTGCGGTCTGGGTGTACCAGTCATACCAGACCTCGCCGTTCTTGAGACCTGGGAAGACACCCTGGACGGAGGTGACTTGGGGTGCAAGCACGGGGACGACCATAATGGAGGGACCGAGAAGAAACTGGGTGTCCACTGAGGCGAGAGATGGGTCGTTGGGGAATTCCCAGGCCAGGGCACGCATGACGGTCGAGCCAGTTGTGTGGGCTTCGTGGAAAAGAGTGTAGAAGTAGGGAAGAATGGCGTATCGGATCTCCATGGCTGTCTTGGTGGCGTCGATGACCGAGTCCCAGACATAAGGCTCCTGCGGGATTGCAGAGAGGGTGTTGTGGTTTCGGTAGAAGGGGAAGAAGGCAGAAAGCTGCATCCAACGGTTGCAGAGCTCTTCGTCGGAGTTGCCATTGAAGCCGCAGGTGTCGACTCCGAACATGGGGATACCGAAAAGAGAGAACGACAGGGCCTGTGGGATGGAGAAGAACATGTACGCCCACTTAGAATAGTTGTCACCACCCCAGTGACCGGCCCATTTGCCAGAGCCAGCGAAGGTCGAGCGGCCGATGATGAAGGGGCGTTTATTTTCATCGACCTTCAACAGACCGTGATAGGTGGCGTTGAGAATTCCATGACCGAAGAGGTTGTGAACGTCGTATTCTTGAACGCCGTCGAAATGAGTAGCATTCGTGGCTACGGCATGCGAGTTGAGATCATGACCCGCTTGATCGTTGTTGATAACGTAGGGCGGGTAGTTCACGTTACGCACTCCCGGGGTGGGTGTAGTGCGCAGGTACGAGACTGCAGATGAGCCAGTGGCAGCAGCAGCGGCTTGGCTGGATGAAGCCGACGCCGCAGCTTCGGCTTCGGTCTTGTTGGTCAGCTCGAATCCTTCCGGGTAATCGTAGATCACATTGGTAGGCTCTCCAGGCAAAGCGAAGGGCCCGTGAACTGGGTTCAAGCTCAGGTTGCCAGAGCCACAGCTTCCGACACAGAACGAGGAGACCTCACTCATGTCAATCCAGATACCATCGATGGCGATCTTCTTGTGGTATGCCACAATTTCGTCGGCCCAGAATTCGTTGGTCTTGGGGTTATGCCAGTCAGGGAACACCGTGTAGCCAGGCCAAACGGCTCCAATATACTCGCTTCCATCAGGGTTCTTAATAAAGACATCGTCCTTGTGTCCTCGGGTGTAAGTATCATAGCTGAATAGACATCGATTAGCAGGGATTCGAAGTGGGATCTTTCAACCAGGAGATCAAGAAACTTACGCATCCGAAGCGTTGTTGGGGTTGGGAATATACAGAGCAGAATCGACAATGGGGACGTAATGACGATCACTAGCGTGCAGCTTCTCCAGGAATTCTTCGCCCTCACTGTACGGGTAGCGATTGTTGTCATTCTCAAAGTCGCGATAACCATGCATGTAGTCGATATCATTCCTGAATTTGTGAGTTTGAGGCTCCGAATGTTACGGTAAAGCAACTCACCAGATTGTCTCGAGTGGAATCCCGAATCTCTCAAAGTTGAAAAGAACAGTCTCAAGGTCAGTCCAGTTGTTATAGCCCCAGCGACACTGGTGGTACCCAAAAGTGAAGTACTGTTGCAATGCAGGCAAGCCAATCGTGCTCAATTGGTAGTTCTTAGTGACATCGGCCTGGCTGGGGCCAGAGTAGAATGTCAGGTCGATGCTCCCGCCCAGAGTGCGCCATTTCAGGGACTCAGGCCTGGTGAGAATCTCTTGGCCATGTGCGTTTCGGGAGAAGACACCGTGCGAGTAGGAAACATAGTCCTTGGACTGGTCTGCCTTGTCGCTCGAAACAAGCGTGTGCTCGCCCTTCTCATTGACTTCGTAGTACCGGGTGTCCAAGTAGAAAGGATGAGACCCGTACATATTTCTGGCAAGATAGTAAGCATTGACGAAACGTGGACATCGGGCGAAAGGTCTTTCTCAATGTCAAACTCACTGGTCAATGGGGTCTGCGATGTCCGACGCATAGAGAGTCAAATTCAGATTGTCCAAAAGGCGCAGCTGCTGGACATGCTCTCCAATACCGTACAGGTTGTAGTCCTTGGGCAAGGCAGTAACAAATTCAATGAACTGGTTCTCATACACCAAAGTCGAACCAGTGGTATCGAAAATAGCATCTCCAGTGGCCTTGCGAGTCACCTTGAAGTGGAAAGAAGGCTCATTAGCCCAAGTTATTTCAAGATCGCTGTCCTCCTTCGATGCAGACTCCGCAGCTTTAGCGCGGGGGACGGTGTTCTCGTCCAACAAAAACCAAGAAGCATTCGAAACATCGAGCCAAGTTGGAGTAATCTGGACGTTCAGACGGTCGTTGGCAAGGTAGTCAATGGAAAGGTCCAGAGAATCCACATCTGTTCCATAGGCATTGCACGCTTCACCCGCCAGCGTCAAGGTCGCGGTCAATCCACGGTCCGACTCCTGTACATTCGATGCTTTGTATCCTGGACAGGCTTTCTGAGCATCAATAGCCTCAGGGTCATCGATGTTGGCAATCAGCTGGGCGCCGGTGTCTATGCTAGCGGGAGGTGTGAATTGAGAGTATGCCGGTGAAGTTGAAGAGGCAGTTGAACTCGAGCGAGAAGGCTTCGCAGATGTTGAGAAAGCACCGTAGGCTGCTGGTAGGAGACAAGCCCCTGCTAGCAGATTGGTGAAGCTGTACATGATTGCGGTGGTAATGGGAGCTAGTACAAGCATGTGCCGGCCCGTCTTTATAGTTTAGGGAAGCCGGGCGTAGACCGCAAGGGCAACCGATGACATACCGATGCCCGATCAATATTTCCGTTGATTCCCCGAGTCGATTATCCGAGTGGCATTCCCGACCTGGATATTCTTGCGGGGTTGGCTCCAATTTGAAGCTCAAGCTGGGGCTGGGTCTTGCGGGCCCCCTTATATCCCTTGCGTCGTGACTCCCATTAAAAGCACCATCGCATGACCTGTGGTACAACCGTTACTGTGTATAAAGTCCAGAGTATGAAGTACATGGTAGTAAAAAGAAGTGGTACTGTGTAATAAATTTAGTAATAACCTTGGAATCAGTGCGTACAAAAGACGTCAATCCCAAAGCTTGCCTAATTAGACAATGCCGTGGTACACCCGAAGAGCTCGAGCTCATGCAGTGGAGTTCCACAATGTCTTGCTTCAAATTGTAGGTCAATAGTCTTCAGTCATAGCTTCATAGCGAGAAAGCGAAGATGATAATTGGGATAATCCCACCTCCCCACGCAGGGAGTGCCGATCATTGCGTTCCGGCTCGGTGATTGGTCAGTCGTCCGATGAATGTCCGTTCTGCGCAAAAGAAGCTTCTCGTGTAGGTGATGATTTCATTGACAATGCAGAGTGAGAGCCTCGTGCCAAGCCGCGGTGAATGTTTTTGTTTTAGTGGAGAAGCTTATAACCAGCGAGGGGACCCGGCAAAATGTGGGATGATTCCAAAACCTGGAGTCTGGAGTAACTCTGGAGAAGCTCGCAGGAACCTCGGGGAATTTAGCCTCCGCTTGAACCTGGAAGTCATGGCGGAACTATGCGCTTCACACAGGGCACACTGAATGCCATCCCAAGGTTGAAGGCCGTTGATGTTCATCTGTACGCTCGGCTTCCCGAAGCAGACGTGGGCTCGGCCAAGAAGCAGCAATATGGGAGCGAATGCCGTGAAGAAATTGATTGGGTCAAAGAGGCGAGCAGAGTCAAGTTTAGCGGTGTCCACTTCCCAGATTAACTGAGTTAACGCAGAACGGGAAAAATCGCGCATCTTAGTGCCGACTTGTTAGCTGATGCTCCCGACCCGCGCTTTACTAGACGTCCTCGCTTAGGAGCCGAGAACATGCTTGCATCCTCGCATTCTGAGCACTTTGGGGTATGGCTTTACCAAAGACCCCATGTTAAAATGTGAGAGAGCCTCTGCGAGGGACTTGGATCGCAGTTGCATCCAGGAACGATCGAATCTGACTGCGGGGCTATTGACGCAGGGCGAAGTCGGGCCGAGAAGTAGACTAAACCGATGTGAATGAGTTCATATATGACAAGTGCAGGGGCCTTGCGGGGTCTTGTTCTCTCCGCGTCTTTCCCCAGGTTTAAACGTCGATAATCATTACCCTCGCACTGCATATTCCTAAACCCTACCATGATCCTCAAAATCTAGACCTCTAGACCTTCCAGACAGCATGAACCCCAAAGCCTCAAAACAAGCATGCGATAACTGTCGCCGGCGCAAAATAAAATGTTCCCGCGAGCTTCCATGCGACAAATGCCAGCGTCTACTCCTCTCCTGCTCCTACAGCGACATTCTGCGTCGCAAAGGGCCCAAATTCCGCACTCTATACCCCTTGGCCCCGATCCACCCATCCCGAGCTCATCCTGAGAAAGAGCAAGACCCCGACACAGAATTCAACTCGCCCATATCGCCATTCGGGCTTCACGATGCTCGATTCACCTTCGCTGATACTTTCGCCCACCTCGCTCCTCCAGATCTCGTCTCATCTCCTGGAACGGACTCCACCGCGGAATCTGCAAATGGATATATACATGTCCCGCGACGCTGTCGCCACAGATTCTTCTTGCCCACGTCAATGTCTATCTCAAGTACCTGTTTCCTATCATGCCGGTTGTGCGCGGGGACCAGCTGCGCTTAGATTGTGATCAACCGGAACGGCTGTCTGCGAGAAGATACGCGTTCCTGGCTGCGCTTTGTGCAGCGACGCATATTCAGTTGAAGTTAGATGGAGCTGCGCCGGTGGCAGACCCTGCACTGCGAATGGGTGATGGGCAGTCGCTGATGTCTGGAGAGGAACTTTTAGCAGAGGCTGTGAGGGCGCGTGGCGAATGTGACATTCTGGAAGATCTGGGGACGGAGAGTCTTTTGACTTCGTTCTTTTTGTTTGCTTCTTATGGAAACATGGACAAGCAGGATCATGCTTGGTTTTTCCTGTGCCAGGCTACTTCGTTTGCGTTCACCCTGGGACTGCACCGCGAATCGACATATGCCGAGTATGAGATTGAAGACGCAGAGGAGAGACGGAGAGTGTTTTGGCTTTTGTTTATAACAGAAAGGTAAGCCGGAGGGGAGCTTTGACAGATGGACTGGCGCTGAAATGTCTCTTGCAGAGGATACGCCCTTCAGCAGGCGAAACCGGTCATGTTGCGGAGCTCGATCCACAAGCCGCAGGTCCTTTGCTCGGGGGACCCTATTCTCGCATATGGGTTCATCAACCTGATTAACATCTTCGAGAAACTCACACCGAACCTTTATGACTGGGTGTCTGCTGGCGGTGGGGACAGCATTTTGGAAAGACCACCAACCTCCGCCATCCAATCAAGTCTGTGCAACGCAATCTCACTAGATGGGGTTCTTGAGATCCAGCAGGTTGATATCTTGATTACACAACAGTGGCTCCAGGCAATGATGTGGAAATTATCCATGAGCCATGCGACACAACCTGGCTCACGCGATGATGGCGTGTTGCCATTCCATTTGCCAGTAATGGTAGGCAAAGCTGTCATGAGCGTGATTGGAGCTGCATCACAGGGCGCAGTTGATGCACACGGTATTGGAATGGTGAGTCCCCCAAAGCAGACCGTACCAACAAGCGCTGACTTGGAGGTGCAGGAACAGAAGCTGTTCGATATGGGTGTTTCGGTCGCTGACGTGACCCGGTCCCTTGGGACTAAAGCGGTGCATCGCCTCGCCGAGTCAACAATTGACCCAAATGAGCTGCTGTGGGGTATCCTCCACACGCTCTCACAGATCCGTGGATCGCCTTCCTATCTCTTCCCGACGCTGTTGGAGCGTTGCAAGACCGTGCTAGGTTTGGACTGCAGCATCACGACTGGGAACTTCCTTCCCATACTTGGTGCTTCATCACCAGACGACCTGGCCTCTTGGTCTCGCCAGAGTACCTGGAACAATTCAGGTGGCATAGAAACCATCGAGGTCCATGATGGCGTTGAGCAGACTGAGGCCTCTTTCGCTGCCACAACAATTGGATTTTCAGAATTATCTGCTTGGGTGAATATGGCGATTAATGTGAGATATTGTGTTATGATACCATGAGGAGTTTTATAGATGAATGTTTATGGAGAAGCGTCGCAGTTGTACATAGAAGCTCGAGACGACAAGTCAAGCAGTCTCGGCATGTTTGGCATGTTTGTCTCGGCATCGGCGATTCTCCAATTTGATGATCTTCATGCTCTTTTTGTTTCTCTCAGATAACGCGTTACTGGTAGGTCACCTCTTTTAAATCTTGAACAAAAGCTCCGGTAGATCCTGAACTAACCCCCCAAACAGAATCTTCCGACCCAACCCAACAGCTCACCCCAGTCACCCCAATCACCACAACCCGAGCTCTCCAACCTCCAACACCAACACAGCGACCCAAAATGGCGTCCGTAAGAGCTCGAGCCCTCGCCCGAGCTCTACGCCCAGCGCAAAACCTCACACAGCTGCGCACTCCATTCCACACCCCCACAAAATCCTCCCAAATCCGCACCCACACCTCCGTCTCAGCCGACGAGCTCTCCCACTTCTCCGGCCTCGCCAGTTCCTGGTGGGACCCAATGGGACCCTCACGAATCCTGCACTTAATGAACCCCCTCCGCCACGAATTTATCGCCTCCTGCCTAGCCGAAGGATCAACCGAACAAAACCCAAACCCCACCTCCGCATCCCTGCACTACCTAGACGTCGGCTGCGGCGGCGGCATCTTCGCCGAGTCCCTTGCCCGCACGATCCCCGCGACACCGCAGAGTCAAGCACCAACCCCGACTCGCGCGGCTTCAATGACGGCAATTGACCCCTCAACGGATCTCATTAACATGGCGCGCGAGCACGCGCGCATGGACCCGGCCGTTCATGCCCATTTGCAAGATTCTCGCTTCCGATACTTGAATACCACGCTGGAGGACGTGCTTGAGTCGAAGACGGGACCGGTGACTGCGTCTGACGCGGCGGCGCAATTCGACGTCGTGACGCTCTTCGAAGTCCTCGAACATATCGATCCGAAAACTAGCTCCCCGCTGAGCTTCCTGAGCAATTGTCTGAGGGCGCTGAAGCCTGGTGGCTGGTTGATTGGATCTACGATCTCGAGGACGCTTCCTTCGTTCATTCTGAATCAGGTTATTGCGGAGGCTCCGTGGCCGATTGGTGTTGTGCCGCGTGGGACGCACGAATGGAGCAAGTTCGTTAACCCGCCTGAGGTCAAGGGGTGGTTGCAGGAGGGGCTGATGAGGGCTGCGGATACGGGGAGTGTGCGTGGGGGTGCGGAGCAGGTGAAGGGCATGCAGTGGAAGTGTGTGGGAGCGATTTATATCCCTGGGTTTGGGTGGAAGATGGTGCCTGGGAGTGAGGATTATGGAAATTATTTCTGGGCTGTTAGGAAGGGTGTCTGAGGTGTGTTGATATGTGGAGATTTGTATATTATAGAACTTGTTTGAGCATTACATTTTCGAATTTTAGTGTTGATATGTATACTTCATTTTATTCATGGCCTTTTATTAGATACGTGCCGATGCGCTTAATGTACAAAACGAATTCACAAGTTAAGACTCCTCATTTCTTTCCCTTCTTCTTGTTCTTCTTCGGAGGGTCAGGGACGCTGAGCGTTCCCTGCTCAACTTCTTCTCCCTGTCCCTGCAGCCGCTGCGAACCACTGATGAAGAAGGTGAGGTCACGATTCTGTTCCGCAAGGTCAGTATTCGAGGCTTTGAGCCCCTGAACCTCTTTATCAAGTAGATCCAGTCGTAGCATCATATTTTGGTTCATGGAGCGTTCCTCTTGGTACTTCTTTTCGAACGAACGAGTCAGAGCCTCAAACTTCTCGGCGCGCTTTTCCGCCCTGACACGATCATGTTCGAGCGAAGGCAAGGTCTCAATAGTCATGGCATCGTACTTTGACTGCAATTCCTCCAGACGGCCGGCCGCACTGGATGCACTCTCTTCAGAAATCGCAGCAGCGGCACCGGCCTTTGACGCCTTGTCCACTGCTCTCTCTACAACTTCTTCGAAGTAAGCACGTTGGCTTTCCAGCTGACTGGTAAGAAGATGCGTGTATTCAACGCTCATATTCTCCAGCTTTTCACGAGGGACTGCATCGCTCCAGTCTGGATCGAGAGCACTGTGGTCGGCCGCTGGCAGTTCGACGAGCTTGCCGTCTGTTTTGCTTTGGATGATGCGGTGGACGTAGGCGTCTCCCACGTAGTCCCAGACGCGTTGTGATGTAAGGTCCATGGAGAAGGCATGGGCTGTATCCTTCCAGTGATCAAAGGCGTGCGCACCATCGTAGCGGCCACAGCCGATCGTGCCGCAGATCAGGCAGGCCCAGAGATTTTCTTCAGTGTGACAGACATGGCACTCCTGCTCCTCTTCTTCAGGCTTGATGCCTGCGTTGCTTTTACGGAAGTCGTCTTGTGTGTACCGGCACACAGGACAGCCGCTTCCCTTCCATTTCTGAAGACACGTGCAGTGAAAGACGTGCTGACAGATGATAGTCAGCAAGCCTGTAGTCTCATCCATCCGCTCGAGACAAACGGGACACGTAGGCAGCTCTACCAACGCAGGTGTAGGTGGAGCAAGAGGCTTGCCCGTGAGTGTTGCCTGCCCAGATGGCGTAGACAGATTGGGCGAAGGTAGATGGCCATGTTCGGCAGGCGAAAAAGCAGGATCATCAGAAACGACCTGGATCTCAACCGTTTTCACAAAGACAACGTGACATGTCTCCGGTTCCATGCTATTGAACACCTTTCCATTCCACTCTTTCTGCCAATTCCTCGCCTGCTTCCCACTCCGGAATTTCATGAGGACCATATACCGATTCGCACGAGCAGTCCTGATCATTCGGAAATGACTAACATCATCCATCGTCTGCTCACCCATGAAGCCCATAAAATCCGGTGGGGCCAGATAAGAAGGCACAGCGAGGATGCAAAGCGTCCTGCAATCTTCATCCGGGTTCTGCGCGGGGAACGGGTATGACGAAAGGTCCTTGCTGCTTGTTGGAAGACTCCGTTCAGCGGGATGTCGCGCCGCTGCCGCCGAGCCTTTCAGATAGGTGGGGTATTCCTCATCATTCAGATATGACGTCTCCTGTGTATCACGATACAGATGGACAACTCCCCAGACGCTATCTGCAACCTCACCTTCGAGTGGGATGTAGCGGCCTCGCGTGCGCAGTCCACCTAGAATTTCCGTGCCGATTCCTGCAGCAACCAAGTTCTCGGGCTCCGCGGCGGGGCGCTTGGAGCTCTTCGCCGATTCATGGGATGGGGGAACCATGTTGATGGACTCGATTGTGATGGCGCCGAAGCGCTTGTCCTGTGTGAGTGTGGCTTCGCCAGTGCAGGGATCTAGGCCGGTGACAGAGTGGGTTCGAGGTGGAGTGTGGGTTTGTCGGGTGGGGAGCTTTGGGTGATGTGCGAGCGCGTATTCTGGGGTTGGTGGGGTGTGTTCGGTTGGTGATACGGTGGAGCTCACAGGCCGACTTTGGAATGGTTGAAGACCCTCCCAGGCGGATTGCACATCGGAGGACTTGGAGCGAGACTGTGAGAGCTGCAATCTAAGATGGTAGAAGTAGGCGGGCATCCCGACTTGTGGCTCGCATCCTCGGGAGCTCCAAATCGTGGCGAGAGGCAGTTGTGATAACGATAAGGATGTCGGTGATGTCGCTGCTGACTAAGGCTATTCGGCCTCAGGTGCTCCAGCCGCATCCCGAGGACGTTTAGCGCCACCTCGTTCCTGACACGCGAGTGGCAAAGAGGCAAATCGAGACTGCGTTCGTAGCAATAATGGAGATCGAGAGATCTCGGGGCCATTGAAAAATTCTATGAATAAACAATAAGTATAGGTTGGGCATCACTTTGCATCTAGGTACGAATTACTACACGATAAGCGTATAGTCTTTCCAACTCTGGAAATTAGTTTCCAAAACGCCAGGTGGCTGATCTATATACAGATAGAGAGGATAACATGTGTCCTCTTCTGTCGAGCGATGATTACGATTGAGAATAGATTGTGTTACAGCAAAGGCTGTTAAGGTTCCATAGAAATTATCTATCTGTAGAAGCGAAGAAAGAGAGAGAGACAGAGGAAATCCTCATGAAAAATTGCAAGAGACCTCAGCCTCGAAAAACCGAACCAACGCCATGCAGGTTAAAGTAAAAACTCAAACCCGTGAAAAAGGAAATTACTGACCGCCACGCAGGCGCAGCACGAGGTGGAGGGTGCTCTCCTTCTGAATGTTGTAATCAGAAAGAGTACGCCCGTCCTCAAGCTGCTTACCAGCGAAAATAAGACGCTGCTGGTCAGGAGGGATACCCTCCTTATCTTGGATCTTGGACTTCACGTTGTCAATGGTGTCTGAGCTCTCAACCTCAAGGGTGATGGTCTTTCCAGTGAGAGTCTTGACGAAGATCTGCATACCACCACGAAGACGGAGGACAAGGTGGAGGGTGGATTCCTTCTGGATGTTGTAGTCGGAGAGA
>QAGG01000078.1:0-137117 GCA_003138045.1 Penicillium sp. MA 6036 | reverse complement strand
AACAAGACTGGCAATGATATACGTTCTCGGGTCAACCAACCAACTACAGTAGCATCTAGTCCGCGGGTGACTAAACCAACATCTAGCGGTGTCTCACTGCCTTTCTCTACGAACAACCCCCACAACTCAAACAAGACTGGCAATGATATACGTTCTCGACCAAACCAAACAAGTACAGCCGCTGCCAGTCATCGGGTGACTAAAGCATCGTCTAGCGGTGCTTCACTGCCTGTATCTACAAACCGTGTGGCAGAGGGGAGTGGCACTCAGAGAAAAGGGCGTCCTTACAACGAAAACGAGTTGACCAAAGGCAAAAGATGGTTGAGGCACTGGCTTGGCAAGGGATATTCCCACAGGAAAATTGAGTATTTATGGAACAAGACCTTTCCTGGGTGTTCGCGAACGATCCGGGGTCTCCGCGAAAAGTTTCCACGCGAGTTTCAGAATACCTGGGCTCGCATTTAGAGCCCAGGGAGAGGACCGACACGAACTTTGGCATAGTCTTGGCGATTCTGATAAAAGTTGATTCATACTGATTACTGAATTGGGCGGAAAGACACTGATGCCTGCCCAGGTGGGTGGTCAACTAGTGAAGTTACCTGAGAGACATAGATAGATGACTTCTTACTATCTTTTGCCTTCTTCTTCGTTTCCTTCTCTTCAACTTGTAGTTTTCGGATCAAAGAACTTGATGTATTGTTCAACCTAGCGTATTTTAACAGCTTGCCTGAAGTTTTTATGCTCCAGCGTAATTTCCATTGGTAGGTGGGGATTTGTGACTGCTCTCAGGCGCCCTGGAGGCACCTTGGGTGTTGGGGCGGTCGCGCCCGGGTGCCCGGGGGCCCAGGTGTGCGACTGCTACTTCGGAAACAGCCAACTGGGAAAATGCCACAACACCACACCATACACCACACGCACCGGACTCACTCGACTCACTCGACTGACCCGGCTCACCCGACTCACCAGACTCACCAGACTCACCAGACTCAGCTACACTCAACTACACCACACCACATTAGCATGCGCAAGCTACACACATCACTTGAAAAGTGTTCTTCGGGTCTCTAGCAACAGCCAGATCTACGTTTCCATGATGGTTCATGCAGGTCCCGTCTCGAGCGGACTGATAACCATAAACGAGGGGCGAGGCAGCCCCAGCTTCTGTTGTCGGCGCTGTGCCAGAGACCGGAGACCCAACGATTGACCAGCCCCTAAACCCTAAGTAGCCCCAGACCCTGAAGCCCTCAAATAGTCGAAGCTGATACGTCAGGCTCTTTTCGGATGAAAACTCCGCCCGGATTTAGCGGGACGCGACACTAGTCATTTTGATCTGGACTGAGTCGGCTTCAACTCCAAGGTTTTTTTAGACTACCGTCCTACTGAGCTTTGCATATGACTACAAAATACAACGCGATGGGAGAATCCCGATGTCCGACATGATTGTATTCTGAGAACCGAAGGGGAACTAAGGGAGCGGTGCTCGAACTCCCCTGGGGCTGGGCAACTATCTGCACGAGTTCCGACACATTTCTCGGCGCATGCCCAGGTGGGTCGGATTGTCCTAACGCTGCGAATTTTCCTTTCTCTTCTTTGTTAGACGGGATGTGATAGATCCCAAATTATGGACGGGAATCAAACCTGATCATGGGATGACGCGGATCGGACCCGAGCTGAAGATGCGACCGCAAACAAAAGAAGTTTATGCTCTTGCGATTGGCTGGATTCGTTTGCTGCCCCATCAACGCAGCGTGCCGCCAATCGGGGCGAGTTGGATGTGATGGCTACCCTTGTCCCGGTGGGGCTACGGGGTTCTGTTGGTGGCTTGGGTTTATGGGTCTTTGAACAAAGAATCAACACCACTAACGAACACTAGTTGTGAAATGACCGGGATCATAAATTACCCAAAATTATTTCAACAGGTTACTGGACTTATTTCTGCTCCTTAGAGCCGTGGTCGCCGTAATTTGAGCTGGAAAACGAGGCTAGCATTCGTACCGAGTCGACTTGAAATTTACAACCTCGAGGGAAAATACAGGCTAGTTGTATAATCGCTCGTGCGCAATCTATCGAACGAAATAAAACATTGCTCTTGTCTTCCACTGCAATATTGACTAGGGAGGCGAGTAGTGTTGAATGCCAGGCGTGGGTATGCTCGATTAACTGACCTATGTCACCCCAATTTGTCTAGCGCGCATCACCATTTTCCTCTTACCACCACCTACGCATTTACCAGGAATTTCAAACAAGATGTCGACTGTGGCATCTACTTGCATACCACAGGAGCGAATCTTCAAGGTACTGGCCTCCTGGACTCCTTATACAAACTTACCTTACTCACATTTCTAGGCATTGCTTGCCAAGCAGGATCATATTCCAACGCATAGCTCTGGATCATCCATCGATATGTCCGACAGCTCGATCCCCGTCCTCAAACCCACTGAGCCAATACCGAGGCTCAGACCGTTTAGTGATATTTTCGCGGACGACAGCATAAACCTTCACGCGATGGAAGAGTTCGCAACCCGGGTCAAAATAGGCGGTCCCCTACAGCCAATGTCGAGGGTCCCTCTAAACGGGTATGCCGTGAAGCCCGAGGAGGAGGAAGCTCTGGGAAAGCGGTTCAGCACTCAGTATTCACGCCTCCTCGAGCCCCGTCAAACCCCAACTCAGATAACCTGGACTCGCATACTACTTGAGTCATTGAGGCCTAGCGACTTTATGCCTTCTGACAACGAGATGTACCGGTGCCAAGTCCAGGGAAATTGGATCCAAATGACTGTCCAAGACATGAATGAGATTTTGAATGAGGTTGGAATCTGCCGACGAGTGATAACGGAGCCCTACTCAGATGCCGGAGAGAGGCAGACGCGTGAGAAGCTAATTGGGTGTCTTACTGTGCAAATGAGCTCTCTCGTTGAAAGTAGGTCGTCTGACTGCCTCTACTGCCTATACACGGGAACTTTATTGATACTGAGACATTAAACAGGGCAAAGGGTCTGTGAGAGGATTCTTAAGATGGTCAACGGGCCTGCTAGAACTGATCCCGTCGAGACTGAGTCCCTTCTCACACCTGTCTCGTCTACCACAGATGCTCCCCAGCGCCCATCTAATGCTCCACAACCTCCATCCAACACGGCTCAGGAGCCCATCAACGTCGAATCTACAAGCCCCTCCTTGAAACGACCAACAGCTTCCGTCGTCGTCCCTCTACCGGGAAAAAGACCAAGGATAAGTGGATATGACATGGTCACCAAAACTGACGCCCACCCGATTCCGTCTCAGGTGCATGTACCCGACAGTGAGAATGGGGACATAGAATCCGACGAAGAGTCTGTTGGTGGTGATATCCCGTACGACACCGGCAGACGAAAAAATGAATCGACCTCAACATCCTCCTCGGCGCATCAGATATCCACTGACCAACGCGGAAACCATACACAAAGTCGCTCTAGAAGCAATGAGGTGCCGAGACAGGGACCCGCCAAGAAGGGACTTCCATACAGTGACCGCGAGCTCCAGGAAGGGAAGAAATTTGTGAAATGGCTCATTGAAAGAGGACACACCGCGCCAGAAGTTCAAGAAAAATACAACCGCGAGTTTGAAAGGTGTCGAACTATCCGTCGTCTGCTCGAGCGCTATGAGTTGGAATATATGAGAGTCCGTTTGATGGGAAATGCGGAGAATGCGAAAAGGAAGCAGTTTGGTATGGAAGTATCTCTTGAGTATTGCAAGAATGGCTCGCTAATTAAATCTTTTCTCAGCCAGCATCATGCGAACTACTTGACTACACGATTCAACGGCCGAAAGACCCAGCAACCATATCCCATAACCCTAGAGCAGACTGACGTATTCGCTGGGCCCGGCGAAGGGTGTGAGGCCTCGGTTCTTCACAGAATATTGAAATGCAAGAAACTCCTTAGCTAAACCTTGGAATGCCCTGGGCTTGCGTTTTGGTCATGTAATGGCGCGGAAGATATTTCAAGTGACATCTATCCATGGATGGATCTATAGCACATGATACTCGAGATGCCGTGCCTTTGTCTGGGGCCCCGGGGTTCTCTAGAGCAATCTGGTTCTCTAATGCCCAGGTGGGTTAGCATTTGATAGTCTTGTCCCAGGGTTCGCGATAGAAATTCTTCCTTGACGAGAATATAGCATAGAGAGCATGACAGAGTGCTCGTGACGAAGCTAAAAAGTAATACAATAGTAAAAGCCACCCTAGTCACACTCTGCGACTTCTATTGGCCACTTTCAAAAGATACTTGATCCAAGGGTAATTTACGCCAAGAGAACCTGTACTGTATTGTCTTTGTGGACGATCACTCGATTTTCTACGCGCTGCATCTCGCTCATCCACTATAAATTTTTCACCTTTCCCCCTCACACATTCCATTTGCTCAAGATCATTTCCCAGACCATTTACGCCCATCTATCGAGTAAGAATGTCTCCCCTAATGGAGCAATCCAAGAGTCGAATGCCCTTCGCCTTACTATGCCGAGATCTGGACGAGGTACCCGAAGACCTGGAAGCCTACTTTGGCCCGGTCACTGACTTGGAGGGGCAAGGCGAGCCCACAACGCCACCCTTCAACAATACCTACCCATCTGAGAAAAACAAGGCTATTATCTTCTCCGTTTTTGGAAGCATGGGGCCTACACTAGTTCGCCCAAACGATGACATCAACATTTCCTGGTTTGATGTCTTACACAGGGGTCTGAAGCCCGATGATTTTAAGGATCAAGGCGACGGAACATACTTTTGTAGCCTGGGAGGCATTTGGATCGAGGTCACTCGCGAGCATCGCGACAAGGTACTGGGTAGTACGTCTACAGTGTGCTTGCACCCTCCGCGGTTGCAAACTCAGCAGGAGCCACGCACGCGCTGCACTCCGACGGTCACTCTGAAGGGGGAATTACATCAGGTCAAAAAGCGTGAGTTAGAACGAGAAAAGCGATATAATTATTAGTGGGACTTTGATGCTAATGAACAAGCAGTACTTAAAACATTGTCCAACAAAGTTATTGCTCTCGAAACCCAGATTTCGAAGGATACTGACTCCTTCTCCCCCTCATCTTCCGAATCTTCTTCTGACGCCGATGATGATGGCGTCGGGGATGATCAAGGACACGCTGGCTTGCAGCTCATCAGTAGTCCCACTATGAAGTCCGAGCCTCAAGACATTACAAGTGACGACGATTTCAGCCAGTCCAGTGACAATTCAGTCTCTAGACAAACAATAGCCTACACTTGTGGATCGAACATCGTCAAAGAACGTCATCGCCGTGGTGGAAATGACACCCGTGGATCTTTAAACCCCAATTCTTTGGAACATTCGGGCTTAAGATTCTATGACAGTGAATCTAGCGAAGACTCAGAACACCCAGCAAGAACAGGAAGTGCGAGACGTGTCGACTCCTCATACAAACCGGACGAGAGTGCAGACAGCCATGCTCGCGCTCATAACCCTCGAGCCTACAGCCAGCAGGAGCTTCGCGATGGAAAGAAGTTTGTTGAGTCGCTAATTTCCACTGGGGCGACCTGGACTGTGATCGAGAAACTGTATAAGGATAGGTTTGGGTTTTGTCGGACCCGCCATGGTCCCGAAGAGCATTGAACATTAAGAGTGGCCCAAATCCCCGGCTATACACCGCAGAAGAGAAGCGAGATGGAAAGGACTTTGTGGAAGCACAATTAAAAGGAGGAGCGACCCAACACCAGCTCGAAAAGAGATACCAAAATAAGTTTGGGATATTTCGGACCTACCATTCTCTCAAGTCCAAACTTGGCATCAAGAACATGAAGAGTCGTATGAATTTCAATGAAATTGAGGCTGAAAAATCGGGGAGAGCTTCTAAAATTCAGAGAAGGGCGTGAGAAGAGGAAAGAGTGCCTTTGTGAGAGTGGAGGGGGGGGGAAACGAAGGAGGCAGAGGAGATTGGTGGGGGAACCCTAGAACTGAATGTGACATCACACCGGAATAAAGACACTGCAATTTTTGTTTTACAAGTAGTCTCCACGTCGCCTGGGGTGTGTTTCCAGGTCCAGGCCGATGCTCGGTGAGGACTAAGGGCCAAGAGCCCCAGGATTTCAGATAAGAAAAACACGATGTATACCTAGGGAAAACATGGCCCTGTGGCAAATGGCATGTAGGTTATTGAATTGGGTTCGAAGGCTATCCAATTGATGCTCACATTTTGGTCTAGGGCATGAGTTGTTTATTCGTCATTCCAGGTTTCAACCTTGGAAGAATCCTCTCTCTCCCCCTGCCCACTTTGATCCAGACCAGTTTCCCACCGCAGTGATAACGCACTTAGAATTGACTGTCGTAATGTTTTATACTGAGGTATAATGTAGATTCTAGATCTACACCTATATTATGCAACCGAAATCTCGTTGTCCCGAGGTCGTGAAAATAGGGACACACATAACTTGATGCCGAATTGACTACTATCAATACCAAGGTGGGGGATACTATTCCAATGTTGATTATATTTCTCAAGTCGAAATGACCTCAGGAAGTGCGCCTAAGCTGTAGAGCCTTTACGATCATACAGAGTGACTCCCCGTCGACCTCCAGGGCTCGGAGCTAACACAAGACCCAAAATCGTAGAATTTCTCAGGCTCCCAGGCGAAATGCACCTATAATACATAAGCAACATCCATGATACATGGAGACCTTCGCAGGTCTGGCGAGAAAGTACTTGGCTCAAATATGGTCTACCGTTGCCTGGAATTGCAGGCATAAAGTAGCTTGGACCACCCCCCGGTCATTTTGGACCACTCACCCGGTCCACTATTGCCTGGTCCATTGTTGCCTGAAATTTCTGGCAGTCACATTCCTGAATTCGTGAATTCAGGAAATGCCCTCACACATTTTTGGAAGAACGTAGCTTGAATACTTGGACCGCCCCTGATCATTTTAGACCACCGTATGGTCTAACTTCTTTTTCATTCATAACTCTCTTTCATTTTCCCCCTACTAATATCCTCTTTCTGTTCACAGGTCTGTCTTTATTGTTACGACCTCATAGCTACGGAGTGGCTACAGACCCTTTGGGTCACATGATGTTAGTCAGCACTGCGAGGGTCAACTGGTCAACTGGTGAAGATCCTCGCAGAGCCTGCCAGTTAGGCTTTTCAACGATTAGTCTCTTATTGAACTACACTTTCAGAGCAGCACTCTTATTCATATCCCTAGTCTAGGACCTGCCAGTGAGCAGATCCTGATTTTTGTATCACTATGATTTTAGACCCCTTTACGCTATACATAGTGGAATTAAGGTCTAAGGGCCCCCGAGATCAATGATGGCACTCTTCCATCACCAACTTATACTTGCATGTCAACACAGAGTAACACCTAGTTAACGGTCACTACTAGATAATAGTTTCCAGCTTTCCTCTGTCACTAGCCAGCTCCCGAGGTCTAAGGTCTGATATATAAAGTGAGGTTGAAATAATCTAAGTCCACGGGTGCAATGGATGAATTGATTCAAATAGTATGCGCGGCACCCCTACTTGTATTAGTTCGCTGTTGGATATCCAGTGAAGGTTGAGGGCTAGCCCTGGAGTACGCGCCTCGAGACGACACCGAGGGCCTAAATTCAGATGCCGAGTCCTTCGGCAGCGACATGCCGTATGACGTTGGTAGACCAAGAGATCGGACAACTCAAACATTGTGTACGGGCCGTGGCATGGCTATTAACCGACACAGAAACTCGGTACAACCTCACCCTAGCAGCGATGAGGTGCAACGCGGAGCACCCGCAAGGATTGTGTGCGAGCCGTGACATGGCTATTAACCGACACAGAAACTCGGTACAACCTCACCCTAGCAGCAATGAGGTGCAACGCGGAGCAACCGCAAGGATTGTGTACGGGCCATGAAATGACTTTTGACCGAGACGAAAACTCGGTACAGCCTCACCCCAGTAACAGTGAGGTGCAACACGAAGTGCCCACAAAGAAAGCCACTCGCTACAGTGACAACGAAAACAAACATGGTCACGCTTTCGTGCAAACTCTCATCCACGCAGGGTGCACTGGCCCAGAAGTTGAGGCCAACTACGATCGCGAATACCATGTGGCGCGATCAATTCGTGCTGTCCTCTTCTTCCATTTCAGTCTGGCACATCTGAAGTCCGAAGTGGGAAACAACACAGGGGAGAAGTGAGAATTGGGCTTTCGCGTAAGTATACCCTGGGCCTCCATTGTGGTCATATCAAGGCATGCTGATATATTTTATGTAGAATTTGCTGCATATCATAATCGGGATGTGGTCATTTTTTCTCCAAGTGGATGTCCTCTTCATACAGATCCGTACTTGATATCTTTCTGACGAAAAGCTTCATTATGTGATACATGTATCTAAAAGACAATACTTAGGATATCAAGAATTATTACAGAAGAAAGGAAGAAAGGAATGAAACTTGATTTATTCACATCACAAAAATTTTCTTTAGTAGTCTAAAGATATCCCAGTGCTGGTTGATGTTTGTGGTTGGCGTTGATGCTGTACAGGTCCTCCCGCCAACCCACAAGAAACCACTTCGCTTCACTTCACTTCACTTCACTTCACTTCACTTCACTCCTCCTCCACAGTTTCGTTGCCCCAACATCACTTCCTTGGGTTATTTGAATGCTTCTCGGCTCTGGAAGTAAGTGCTCGCTATTCATTACACGGGTGATATCTCCAACTCTCCAACAACGCAACTAGAACCTACTCGAAGATTGCACACCTTTCTTTCAAGAAAGCACATGTCTCTCCAACCTCCAATGGAGTCCCGCGAGGACCCACCGCAGCTCTCTGTGCTACAACGTGACCTGGAAAGACTGATTCAAGGCTACCGAGCCTACTCGGACCTGATCATCGACTTGCGGCGACAAGGCGAACCCCTAGGCCCAACCTTGGGGGATGTTGCAGCCAGACCTGACCTGGAAAACAAACTTCTAGCACGTTTTGGAAGCATTGGACCCACCCTGGTTCATCCAAACAAGGAAATCAATATCTCATGGTTAGATGTTGTACGCGAAGGTCTCAGGCTTCACGATTTCAAGGACAGAGGGGATGGAAGGTACTATTGCTGGATCCGTGGTGTCGAGATAGAGCTCTCGCGTGAGCATCGCGACAAAATACTGGATGGTGTGTCTGCACAGTTCTTACACCTCCGAAAGCAGTCGGGTACAGAGCGAGAGATGCGCACACGCTACAGTCTCACAGACATTCTGGCGGATGAGATCAATCAGGCTAAAAAGCGTGAGTTTTGGCAGTAGCAAATTTGGTTCATATGGAGACTTTGGTGCTAATTGACAAGCAGTCTTAAGGGTATTGACCACGGGTCTTGATGCTCTTGAAAATCCCTCTTCGGTGCGGCCCGAGTCCCACATTGTCGCCCATGAAGATGACGCTGCGAGCAAAAATACAGATACCAGCTTGCAAGCCATCAACATCTCCAATATGAGATATCAACCAAGAGATATTCGAAGCGACAGTGAGCTCAGCGAGATCAGGCATGATTTGATTCCCAGAAATACATCAACTCAAAATGCTGGGTCAGATACATTCAAAACAGGCAATCACGATAACAAGAATGACACTCATGGATGTTCCCAACCCAGCTCTCCGCAATACCTGGAGCCAGAGTCCCCCGACGAAGAATCGATCGCAACGGCAGAGTGCGAAGCAATCGAGGAAAGCGAAAACCGCAGTCGCCTGTCATCCAAGCCTGACAAGGATCCACAGAGCCAACACTACAGTCCCCGAAAACGGACTCGGCGAACCAACACTTGGCAAAAATACAGCACCCAGGAGCGTCGCAAGGGAAAGAAGTTTTTGCGATCTTTGATCGCTACCGGTGCTACCCCTAAGCAACTCGAAACATCATACCAGGCTGAGTTCGGAGTATCTCGGAGCTGGGAAGCGGTTCGATTGAAATTCCAACTTCAGCGCGATAAGAGAAAAAAATACAACATGCGAGAGATCCGCGATGGCAAAGAGTTTGTAGAGCGGCAAGTGAGCGGAGGAGCAAACCATCGTCAGCTCGAACGAGCATACGAGAATGAGTTTGGAGTCTTTCGGTCCTGTCAGGGCCTTCGGGCCCTTTTTCGCAACACCAGTCTGCTACCTCGTTTGGAAGCCAATGGTCGCGCGCTTTCAGAGTCTCTCAGGGAAGTTTTACAAACCCAGGAAGAGAAGGACAAGGGAAAATCGTACGTGTCATCGCTCCTAAACAGTGGAGCCACCAGTGCTCAAATCGAAGAGGCATACCAACAAGAATTTGGCGTGCGTCGACTCTTCAACGATCTGGAAGACATTTTCAATATCAAATATGGCCCACGAGATGCGACCGGCAACCGATCGGTGGTCGCGGAAGTTCCCACAAAGAGGCAGACCTACACCGAGAGGGAGATTGAACAGGGCGAGGACTTCGTTGAATCTACAAGCGACAGCGGACACGTCGAATCGGAGGCCGAGACCCTTGGAAACGAAGATTCGGACTGAGTCGAAGTGTTCATAATATGGTCTCCTTTTTCTTGGAGAATTAGGCTGGGCGATTGAACTGCAATCTGCGAGAAATTCAAAATGTCTTTGAGAACCTCCCCCGCAATCACAAATCTGTCACCCTGTCTGTCAAGAAGCACTGGAATGGCCAATATTTCTCTAATGCAAACGGCAGCCCGCAGAGATGTTCCATTTTGTCTCCTTAGGCGTTGAGCCGTTGCCTTTTTCAAGAACGATTTGGACAATAGAGGTTGTCCGAGATTTGTGAATTTGAAATGATTGGACGAACCAGCACGCAACCGGGTTGAAAGAATAGTCTGAGACCCGTATCTAGGTTACGATAAATCTCATGAGAAGAAATGAAACTGAGAATGTTGAGAAATAGCGCTTCCACCTGGAAGCACCGCCAATTCTTGGCGCTTCTTTCCCACCTCTGCAAGAAGGCGAATGAAGTTCTCTGCAATTGATGAGGCTAGTCCTTATGAGCTTGCTCACCTGGGCGCGCTAGAGCTGTATTCTGCAACTCCAAAGGGGGGCAACCGCTAGCCAGCTCGAAAGACTGTACGAGGATCAGTTCAGTGTATTTCGTTCCCAGGGTTCGATTCGGACCAAACTACGCCCTCTGGAGATAAAAAGTGTTTGGGAGCCAATCGCTGCTTGGCCGCAATAAAGTCTGGAGAGCTTCTACTCACTGAGAATGAGAAGAATGAGGGTAAATCATTCGTGGAGTCGCTCCTGGATGATAGAGCCACCGATTCCCAAATCGAAAGGGCATACAAGGCAGAGTTCGGCGTGTATCGGCCATACAGCAATCTGGCAGACTTTCACAGTATCAAACATGCCAAACGACGTGCACAGGACAACCAATCTGTGACCGCTGGACTTCAAGCAAAGGCACAGATCTACACCGAAAAAGAAGACAAGGAAGGGAACCAATCTCTTGCATCTCTACTCGCCAGTGTGCACGTTGGCTCAAATATTGAGACACTCTGGGAGCAAGAATTCAGACAGAGTTGGGCCATTCAGGCTCTTCGCGACAATTTCGATATTATGGACTTCAGGGAAAGTTTGGGCGATAATTTCGATATTATGGACTTCAGGGAAAGTTTGGGTGACAACGTACGGCTTAAAGATGGTATGGCCTTTCATCCCGTATGGCCAAAATCTGAACTAACTTGTGGATTTCTTTATAAAGGGGGGAGGTGAGCTTCTCAAAAAGGCAAATACAAGCCTTTGAGAGAAGTAAGCACTCATGAGATGCAAAAGAAGGGGAAGATAGGATCACTAAAGCTTCTAAGCTGAGCTTGGAGAAAGCAAAGTCAAACTGAAACTGCGGATCAAGATTAGTGAGATGTGCTTTCAAAGAAATGGTATTGACCGGGAAGAGGGTATGATTCTTTGTTCTGATTTAAGTCATGCTTCCCTCCACTTTCTCTCTCTACTCTCCTGTCGACTAGCTTGATGGATGCCACTTCCTTTTCCCCGCTGTACTGACAGCACTGTTATGATTCACTATCGCAAATATGATGTTCTTTATAGCTTGATCTCCCAGGTGGAATGCTGTAGAGTTATCGCCATTGTACATAGCTATTGTCCCAACATCTGTGTAGTTCTACACACCAAGAACGCCATTGGCCTCTGCTGTATCATGAACGGGGATCTTAAAATCCCAGCGTTCTTCAAATGAAAGAGCAATTTGTTGTTGGGTGTCCGATTAAGATTGAGGGCTCAATGCAGATGCCTAAAAATTAAGGCGTGATGTTTACCACCCAGATGCACACCAACTCGAGAGTCTCCAGGGCTACGTACACGTTCGTCACCCTGTCTTTACTTCTCCCTCACTCTTTCTTCTGGTCCATCATTGCATTCTGCTCTGCCTGACAATCAATTTCACCCGTGGAATATCGAACCAACCAGCATGGAATTGCCCAGCTCCCCGGCCAAGGAGCCGAAGTATGACCCGATCAAGTTCAGCTCGGGTGTAGGCGATCCCTTCTACACCGGACTGATGGGTCTGTACAATTCTTGTGCCATGTTCAGGAATGAGCTGATGCATGGAAAACCTCTCTCATCTCGTCTCGCCGAAAATCTCGAGGAGAACCTTGTCGATATCTTTGGTGGGCCACCTAAATGCCTATTCCAGGCCGATGGATTTGCAGAGACCGCGGGCAACGCCCTGACCACAGGCAACACCCAGACCACGGGCAACACCTTGACCACAGGCAGCACCCTGACCACAGGCAGCACCCTGACCACAGAACTCCAAGCCAGCGAGTCCCCCGAAGCCGGCCCAGTGACATCCCCAACACGCCCACCCATCACCTGGACCGAAATCCTCCGCGAGCGTTACTCCCTCAGCAAATTCCAGCTCCAACCTAACTTCACCTTCTATCACAAAATCAATGGCTGGGTGGTTGAGCTCTCGCGAAACCAGCACCTCATGATCTCACTGGGTACCATGCAGTTCATGGTCAACGATCGCATCCCGGAGCATGAGAAGGAGTTGGAAATGCTTCACCAGACAAGGACCCACTTTCTATGGTACCAAGACATGGTCCGAAACAGTAAGTCGTTCCCTTCCCAATCATACATTGAGATACTGACTGATGATTCCTCTTCTAGCCTATGAGGTCCTGGACCACACACTGGAGATCTTGGACGTGAAGCTGCTGCAACACAGAATCTACGATGCTGGCTACACGAGCGAAATGTGTACATCCTCTGATGAAGGCACAGTACTCTCGGACGCTTGAGATATCCCCCCGTTGACATTGAAGATACATCGTCATGTACAAGGGAGTCGAAGACATATGGACCAGACAGACAATCAACGCATTTGACAGAGGCTTCGGGCTGGGTATCTTTGGGTGGGATTTTCGATCATGGCATCGTCAGTCATATGATAGGGAAGGTTGGATCGGGGATCGACGAAACCTCTAGTGAACACATTGAGAAGGGGGAGGTTATCGGTGACAGAACACTACATACAGTGCGCGAAATTTAAATGTTACTCGAAAAAGATGCATTAACTCTAATTACGTCGGTATGTAATTCCAGCGAGCTCCTTGTCAGGACTCATTAATTCGTTAAGCGTTAGGACAGATGTGCAGCTGATGGTATTCAAAATTGCTGCTCAGTATCAACCTTCTTACAGAGCAAGGGCAATTCCGAGAACACCGGCAGCACCAGCAAGGCTGATGGCAACACCAGTGGGGGCGGCACCACCGTCAGAAGTGGAAGAGGCACCCGCAGATCCGGAAGCTGAGCCAGAGGCAGAACCGGAGGCGGAGCCAGATGATGAAGCGTCCGAGCCAGTGGGAGAAGCAGAGGAAGAGGTGGTGGTCAACACGGTTGTGGACTCGGTGGTGGTAGAGCCGGCGCTGGAGGAGCCGGTAGCACTGGCCAGGGAAGAGCTCAGGCTGCCGCTGGCGCTGGTGGCCTCGGCGGAGACGGAAGAAGCCCAGGTCGGGTAGTAGTCACCAACAGCGGTGGTGACGTACGCCTTCACGCTCTCGGGAAGGCTGCTGTACCAGGTGGGCCAGGAGTTGGAGACGAAGCCGTCTTCAACCTGGGACAGGAAGTTGGCAGTGTTGGTAGCCTCAGCCCAGAAAGAGCTGGGGACAGCGGTGGCGAGGACGACGGCGATGGACTGGGGGATTGTGAAGTCTTCGATGTCCTGGTTGGAGTCTGTCTCGGCAGGCGCGGCAATGGCCATGCTGGCGAAGAGGAGAGCTGCGAGAGACTTGAACTGCATTGTGGCGTGTGGGGAGATTGAAGATATGGGTATCGAAGTCCGGGTTTGAGTGGAATGAAGAAATGTGCATATCTGGGGGGACGGGCTATGCTTAAATACGCCCCCAACTGCGTGCTCCGACGCCAATGCGTGAACCGCATCATTCAGCAGGGCTGAGGCTCTCGTTGCTCGGTCACCCCACTGACGCTAGGTGCGCTGGTTCCACCGCGACCAATGGCGATCTCGTCGCCCCCAACGCTGAGTGTCGATCACCGACAGATGCCAGCGACAATCATGGGAGTTTTGGGGTCCGTTGTGTTGCTTTCCTTCCGACATTGACACTTGTGGAGCGACCGGGCTAACTGAACCCCTTGGATTCTCCAAAATCCGACCATAGCCGGATCGCACGACGTATGAAGCGTGAAGTACCGTGCCAAGATCGCCCCCAAGCATTGCGCCTCTTTTCCGCTGGGCACGCTTCCTTGACCCTGCGCATGACATCACCCAATCCCCGGAGAGCGACCGACAACTTCCTGGATTTTATTCCTGCTGCCTTCGGGATTTCTCTGGCGATTTCCTGGATTGGTCATTCGGGCTGATCCGACCGATGTTGCCAATCTCGCCATGTTGATGTCCCAAACAGTGGACGTTGGCACACGGCCCGCTGCCCCACGTTTCCAGTGCCCAGAGATCATCCTGAAGCCATTTTGCGTGCTTTTCACCTTCCTGCAGCAAATTGTCTGACCGCATACGTATTTCGGTTCTCGGCTTGCGTAATTCCCATCGCATACAAGGTTTTTGACGCGATCATGACCAGTTTCGAGGAATAAAGTTGAGACCGGGGGCTTGGAGGTGCCATATCAGTTTTATGCATATTCGAATATGCACTAAACCTGCATAAACCGGGGTGGGGTGGATATAAGGGGATTGTAGCAGTAGCACCTGCCAGCTTCAATATGTATAACCAACGTACCTGTTGAGCGCGGCGGGTGTTTCTAAGAAGGTCTGAAAAGCACAGATGTCCATTCATGAAGAAGGCAAACAAAAGAAGCTCTGATTCTAATGCTACTTGTTCTCAATGCGCTAGCTAACAAACTGACAATCAAAGAACTGGGAAACTGGCAAACAATCAATGAAGCTTTATCATGTCCAGGTGTAAACATTATTGATGCATGTTTGGCTAGTCGATGCATGATGCATCACTACAGTACGTCCCAGTGATCTTTGGTGATTGTTGGATTGTTAATCACGCGCAAAATGTTGATTCAGAGCTCCATGCGCCGGTGTTGCCCACCTGGGCGAGAGAGATGATCGGGGCTCTTGGCATCCCGACAGCTCAAGCAAGACTTTAGAAACCGCTACTTCGCAGCATCCTGAAAAGATGAAAAAAAGCGAAAGGCGAGCAGGGAGATTCGAACCGGTGATGTTGACAAAAAAGGGTTCCCCTGGCGAGGGAGCCATCGCCAGGGTACTTTCCCAGAGGGGTTCATCCGTAGCGACTGAACCGCTAGGTTACTGACCTCTGGCTGTCTGCTTTTGTCTTTGGTATTCTTTTAACCTCACTTGATTTCCCGATTGGGTCTCACAGGAAACCTGAGGCACGAACTAGGCTTGCCTTGGAAAATATCTTCTCACGTTTACAGTAGCCCTGATAGATCTGAGATGAAGCTTCATACCCCAGGCTTGAAAGGCAAGCACCCTCTCAACTTTCAATGATTGTATTGCCACCTGGCAATCCAACACCTGGGCACACAGATCCTACCAAGCTCATGTTTCAGTTCCCCAAAATATGCCTTGGTGTACATATTGAGGGTTGTGAGCCCTGGAGCATGGATATGATTATTGCAAGTAACGCAAAGTCAGCAACACGGCCTGTATATCTAATTTAGCCTAGAGCCCAGCTGCTTCTGGCTATAATGATGATAGGTCCCAGCCAGCTTTGCTCGAAGCGTTTTCCCATAATAGATGAAGCCCAAGTTGCCCAAGAGAACAACTGTTGATATCAACCCGAACGTGACATAGAACCATGTGAGTCCAACACTGTCACACCATGGCTGAAGAGCAAATACAAAGATCGTCGAGATCAGATTTCGAATAAATGTTACCCCCACGACGGAGTCAGCAATGATCTAGTCAGAACATGCAAGTCAGCAATCACAGCCATCGCTCTCGACCATCGAGATGCTCACCTCAGTATACGAATCGGTCAGGTATGTCAACGCAGCACTACTAGCAGGGACTGTGCCCAGAGAGCTAACGCCCAGCCCAAACGCCGGCAGAAGCCAATGTGTGCCGTTGTTCAAACCAATACCAAACATGAAAAGGCCGGCCGGGACGAATGGTATAAAAGCAACGGCAAGCCAGAGTCGCATCTCTGGCTCAAAAATCCCGTTGTTTCGCCTCGCGAGGGCGATAGCCATTGAATCACTCAACGGTCCGCAGATCACGGCTCCAAGGGTCGTGCCAATAAACGGGGGTATTCCCATCATCCCGATCTGGGATGCGTTGAAATTGTACGGTGGTAGCGTCATGACGGAAGAAAGAGTTGTCACTGGCACTGTGGTGCAGGCTGTCATCACTCCATATACCACTGCCATGAACAGGACGCCTGGAATTTGGAACAAAATGAGGAATGGCTGGTAGCAATGCTTTGCTACCTCGGTGGATGGGATGGAGGTGTTGGTCCACAATGCGAGCTTTTGCCAATATGTCTTCTCGGGGATGGAACGATCGACTTGGAAGGGCTCGTCGGGTATCTGGATCGCCGGTGTAGGGTCGGACTTTTCGAGCGCGGACATCTCGATGTCTTCTTTGTTAAACTGTGGAGAAAGGTCAAGCTTGTCTGCTACAGGCACGCCATCAATCGGCGAGGCATCGTACATGGTCTCCTCATAGAGGAAGACAAATGCAGCCAGCCCTGCGCCGAATAGTATAACCATCCACCACCAGACCCATCTCCATCCCTGAGACTGCGTGATGAAGCCACCAGCCAGAGGTGCTAGTGTCACGCCGATCGTCATGAACCAGAAGTAAATTGTGTTTGTGAGACCGCGCTGGTGAACAAAATACACATCAGCGACCGTCATCTGCACCAGGACTTCTGCTAGCGCTCCAACGATGCAGCTCAGCACGTTGACTAGCATGAGGTCCGCGACCGTTTGCATTTTGGCGGACCACACACTAATGCCGCACTGGATCGCGGTGCTGAACACGTAAATAGGACGTCGGCCGTACTTGAGGGCGAAGGGTACTAAGAAGAGGCCTCCGATACATAGGGATCCACATCCTGCGGCATAGCTGTCAGTCAGTAAAGCATAGCTGAAGCCTAGCTCTAGGTTGAGTGGGCCCCATGTCACGGTTGCGACGTCGATGCTTCGTTTCGGTCAGTATTTGGAGTGGGAGTGCCAAGGGATTGAACACCCACAGAGCGAGGACCATCACGACGTAGTAAGAGACGAGTGCGAAATTCAGATTTTTGCGCCATAGCGGCCAGTTCTGGAGTTGGATTTCACATGAGTTGGTGGTCTCTTCTGGAAACTGCGAATGAATCTCACCAACGGGTCATTGGGGTCCTTGGTAGGCTTGGGGTGTAGAACGACTTCGGAATTTTCTCCACGTGAGAAATCTGTTTCAACGTCAGAATGTGTCGTCTTGACTTTGCTTGTGCTAGGTGATGATTGATTCCGGCAAACCTTCAATCCTGACAGTTCCTGGTGGCCAGGCTGGATCGTTTGGGGAGTGACTGGAAGGCATTAGGTTGACAACCAGCCGAGGAAAAGAAGGGAAGGCTGTTAGAGGAAGGTATTCTGGGGTGTATTTAGTGAGTGAACAGCAATCAGACTGCCAGAAATTCTGGAACAAGTCATTTCAACATCGGCGTCAGGCTCATTATATGATATAGATACTGGGGTCGTCGATCCATGATCCACGATTCGTGTCTTATCAGTCAGACATGGATGGTGGCACTGTTCAGCCACTCACATTTGTAGATCTGAGAAGCAAGTTGGAATACGCCTGGCTAAAAGGGGAAGTTTAAAGCAACGGCCAATCACCACGTCTTCAAAGAGACGAGCTTATCATTATTTTCACCTGAAATGCGGGGGAAAGAACTTTGATTGATCTAGACAACATCAGAGTAATGGAGTTACCTAAATCCTCCTATCCATGGTGGGTCTGATAGCATCGTTAGCGAGACCTGGGGTCTTAAGTGCCGGGGGCTCTCCCGAGCCTGAGATGCCCCTTGCTCTGCGCGATAGCTCCATTCCCCTAGTAGATCAAACACTGCAATGAGAAATCCAAGCTGCTCTTCAAAACCTTTCCAAGGTTATCTCCATATGTCCTCTAATATGAGGATCTCTGGCTGTTGAGCTACCGCATCCCCCTATGGGATCTCCTCGGTTTGGGAAGATAAAGGTCCACGCGCTCGCTTATTTCTCTGATATTGTCTCCAAGCCTTAAATCGGGTTGCCCCCGGGATGGATCATCCGGCCAATGGCGTCAAATTGCGCCGCCCCGCTGGGGGGCTTCCAGACTTGACCCCATTTGTTCTACCCAATCATCGTCTGGTTTATTGGCCGGTTGCATGTCGCAGTATCCCGGACGTGACTACCTCCACTGCCTTTCGATGTTCCCAAGGGGAAATTCCTGGAGATATCGGGCTCTTTGTCATTCCGGTCACTCCGCGGTCAAAGATAAATAACTTTGCATCCCTTGCACTGCGCTCAAATATACACCTTGGGCACCTTGGAATAATGACATCGGTTTTCAAAAATGGTCGCATCTTCGTACCGCACGCCTCAACGGGCGATGGCGACGACTTCGCCGACAGCATGGTCGTTGAAAATCAGAAGATCACATACGTTGGCCCACTAGAGGGAGTGACTGCACCAGACGATGCCAAGGTCATCGACTTGGAGAACCGCACTGTCATTCCGGGCTTCATCGACGCTCATGTGCACATCCTACACTATGGACAATCACTACGGAAAGCCGACCTCATCGGCTGCAAGTCCCTCGATCAAATCCGAGAGACCATCAAGTCATATGCTGAAGCTCATCCTTCCATTCCCCGTATCCTCTGCCGAGGCTGGATTCAGTCATCGACTGATGGAATCGCTTTGGCAACTATGTTGGATGGTATCGACCCACGGCCCATTTTTGTGGATTCCTTTGACCTACATTCCATGTGGTGCAGTTCGGCTGCTCTTGATGAGATGAAGGTTCACGACGCCCCGGATCTCCCCGGTGGAACCATTCAGCGTGATGAAAATGGGAGAGCTACAGGCTTGCTTGATGAGTCTGCTGTCATGAACCTTGCCTGGCCCTATATCGAGAGCGTGACTTCTATGGAGGACAAGCTCAGTGCGTTGGATACCGCAGTATCCGCATATACCGCGGCTGGCTATACCGGACTCGTGGACATGGCCATGGACGAAGGCACATGGGAGATTCTAAACATCTACCGTCGGGATCATCACATCCCATTCCACATCGGTGCACACTGGCTCGTTCCCTTCACAACCGACCAAAAGGCCAACCTCAAATACGTTGACCGGGCAATCGAACTCCATAAACAATACGACCAACCCGACTTCACCATAGTTGGAATCAAGCTCATCTGCGATGGCGTCGTGGACGGGTGTACTGCAGCTCTCCTCCAACCCTATACTGGCAAATCCGATCCCGTCGAGCCAATCTGGCCAGGGGATATGCTCCAAGAAGTAGTCCAACACGCCGACCAAGCAGGCATCCAATGTGCCATCCATGCCATCGGTGACAGAGCCGTTCACCAAGCGATCAACGTACTCTCCAGAGCGGCACACCGGGCCGAAGACACAGAATCGAACATCTAGAAATGACGACCTCCGAAGACGCCAAACGACTCGGTCAACTCGGCATCACTGCCTCTATCCAACCCGTACATTCCGATCCCGCGCTCTTCAAAGCGTGGCCTGGTCTCGTCGGGCACGAGCGCTGCAAGCGTGCATTTGCATACAAGGAATTCCTCGACGGAGGAGCGCCGATCGCGATCGGTACTGATGCGCCGACGGCACCGCACATGCCGTTCCCGAATCTTTACAATGCTACGACTCGGCGCTCGGCACTCGAGATTGAAAGCGAAGATACCGTTAATTCTCATTTCGCGCTTACTCTTTCGCAGGCGGCTACGGCTGCTTCTACTGGGGCTGCTTATGCTCGTTTTGCAGATGGATGGACTGGAAGTTTGAAGAAGGGGCTTGATGCGGACTTTTTGGTTGTCGATATGCAATGGACACCGGAGAAATTGCTTGGTGGGAAGGTCTGCCAGACATGGTACCGGGGCCAGAAGGTTTTTGAGTTGTGAAATCGTGATGCCATTCAAGATGGTGATATGCAAATGTTCGTTCATATTTAAGAGGCTCAGTTCTCCCCGGATCTCAGCTCCACTAACTCCCCATTGCGGAGAAGCCCACCTGGGCATGAACTCTCAGCACAGCTCATTTAGGAGTCTCGAGTTTCAATAACAACCCCTGATGCCTATTTACATGGAATACATGAACCAGAAGCAAGAAAGATCAATTTTCTCGTTCTTGGCCAACCCATGAACAGTACTCAACCAACCCGTGCAAGAAACAACCCATTGCTCCCAAATTCCGCAACATCAACACTCTTTCCCATTTTCATCGGTATGAGGGAGATAAACAGAGTGAGGCGGAATAGGATAGGGGAAAGTGATGATTCGAACTGGACCCATGATCATTCGAGAACAGAACGACGAGTCCTTTGATGATGAGTCTCGTGATTCCGCTTGGTGATTAGACGAATGAAGTTGAGTGAAGTTGAGTGAAGCTGCTATGCATACTTCCAGTATCAGATGTATCATCCCAACCAGAGGTCCCCTCGGAAGGCTTCCGACTGCTCTAGCCTATAGTGTCGTGAGGCCCACGCGATATAGAAGGGGCGGCATCATCACCGGCTGTCGTATCTTGACGGGAGGAAGTGTGAGAGTCGGCACCCGCATCATCACTAGTTGTCGTATCTTTGGCAGAGGAAATATGGGAGTTGAGCCCTGTATCGTAGCCAGGTTCGGGGGTGCAATCAGTGCTGTTGTTGTTTTATTATCAGTCTCCGGCTCATCGGCAATGCAATCATGTGTTTGGTTGTGTTGATCCCATTGAAAATCAGTCGAATAGTCGTCATCGGAAGGTTCAAATCCGCAGCAACTTTAGAACCTTTGATCAGACATCACGATACCACGGACGTCGATTTCGTTAGAATGGAATCGCCCACTCCCGCCGTGTTGAGGAGAGCAGCAGCATCAAGCATCTTTGGACGATTCTGCATCCATTTTGTATCCCAGGATGGACATATGTGGCTATCACAATACAGGAACAGCTCGATGATGTATATGAATGAAACGGGAAAGCCCAGATGTGTTTGGCGAGGTGGCAATTATCAGACTTTGTCGAATGCTCGTCGGACGCCTCGCTGCACACCCAAGGGAATAGATCTCGGTTCTGATATAGCGCCGACCAGTCATGCCAGTGCTCATGCGGATTGTCGCAGAAAGTATGGTACTTAAGCCCGTGTCGTCAAACAGATGTCGAACTCCCTCGACCACGAACTTGACTTTTTTCTCCCGTTGCTCGCAAGAATTTTGACGGATGATGCCATAACAACCTCCTTGAGTATGGTTTGGAATAGTAATCATTGCTCGCCTGAATGACGTTGCTTTTGTTTCCAAGTATTCCTCTCTTGGTACTGAAATTTCGAGTCGGAAATTTTGAGTCGGAATTCAAAAGTGAGGGAGAACTGAAAATGCAGTCAGTATTTGATAGTAATGGAGAACGCAATGATAAGGGAGAATTCAATGGGAAGAGAGAATTCAATAGTGAGGGAGAAGTCATATGAATCTGATCAGTGAATCCAACTGACTTACCTTGGAACTCCATTTCCGATGAACAATGGAGCGGTGCACAATGCAATATGGAAATCTCCAAATGGGCACTCTTGTGCGTAATGAGGAAAGAAGAATGATGTATCGAGGGCCTCGGCCGCGGTTGTCGTGGTGGTCCCAGTAATATTTTCATGAATGAACGTAACTCACAGGAATTGTAGTGAATACATGCTGCATTCACCACCAAACCTGCGTCAACGATCCTTTGCCAGTCTTTGCCAGTTTGCCTGTGCTTCTGATTGATAAGATTGATAGCTAGCTGATTAGCAGGAAGCAGCATAAGAAGCAGAGTTTCTTCTGTCTTCCTTGCCTTCTTCATAGATGGAATTCTTCGTTTTTTGGACCTTATTCGTAAGACTTGCCAAGCTTTACAAGAATGGCTCTTCGGTGTTCTCCAGGGCTTCTTTGCGCGCCGTCGGTGGTATTTTCTTCAGCAATATCTTGACGTCCTTGATGTTTCGCCAGGGCAATGTCCCTGTCGAGATTTGATCTTTTGCATCGGTCTTCTTCTTCGACCACTTGCTTCTCGTCGATAGCAACAGGAAACAAGGTGCGCATTTGCTGACGCTGATCGAAATGGGAGACATTTTCATACTCAAACATTTGAATATTTCCCCGCTCGCATAACTGCAGTATTATTCCAAAGTTGATAGTTGATAGCCATGATTACAAAGGTGAATAGCGCCCAAGGGTTCAAAACTATATTTGATGCCTTGTTATGCCTGATTATGCCTGATTTTAGACCGTCTTTCAGATCGTTCCATACCAAGTATTGTAACTGACTGGTGATGTTGAAGCCATTCAAACTAGCCAAAATGCTTAACTTGTACAGATCCAGGTATTAAAAAAAGTCCTTGACCGTACGGATTAACCCTTTCGGCAATTCTGAACCTATGAAAAGATCCCTTAAATAAGAATTTTAGCGATGAATCTATTCTTAGGTGTAATTAATCTTATGATCCTATTTTTAACAGGACTTCCCTCATTTTCTCAGATTTATCTGGGCATCAACCACTGACCGACCGTCTAGAATACGTTCATCGTATCGAGACCCCTATCTTGGGAAATACGCCCCGGGAAATACGTACTAGGTAGCACCTTCGGGGGGAATAATGGTACATTGCTTACTATGGCGAGTGTAATGGTAATTCAGGTATCACAGTCTTCTGCCGGATCAAAATAAGCTATCCTCAGGCACCATTAGGCATCAAAAATAGTTTTCAACCCTTGGGCGCTATACACCTTCGTACATGATAGAAGCAGATCAAAATTAGACTATTATCCTTCCAAGGTTTTAGGAACGAGTCCTAGATATTCCCCAGAAACTTTATCACTCCTATTTTTTCCTATTAATGAAATCCTACAACATTTAGAAGTTCCGCAAATCCGTTGTTCCAACGCGAGTCATGATGACGTCACCGTCGGGGCCATCTTCGCCGTACGGACTGGAGAAATTCAAGGAGAACTCCAGTTGACAATTCATATTTTACATATTTCAAGATTATCGCTGAGTACAGACAAAATTGTTCCAGACATAGGTTGGCCACTTTACACAATTTGAGTGCAATTCACATGGGCAGCTGGTGCGGACCTCGAACCCATTTACTCTCCTAACTGTTCGGGGTGTGCTTGGAGACCACGGTCGGCACTCAAGTCAGAGAGGAAATTTCCTGATGTGTGTGAGTATATGTATTTGGATCGACCGATGGGACATACTGTGATCCACGTCCTGGTTCGACCAATGCTCGGTGTTCTTATGAAGATCATCAAGGGCGTGTTGGTGCGCGAGCTCGGAGCACATAGCGTGAGGTGATCTAGTTATCAGAGTGTTAGTAAATTTTGAAATTGAACGAAGTAGAGAAGTTGAGAAGTTGAGGTAGGCATACGGAGCAACATTTCGGTCCGTCAGCTCTTTAACATCATGCACTGCCTTTTGTGGCTCGTCCATATTTCCAAGAGAGCTGCGGCGTTTCGCGTAGTTGGGGTCCAGAGGGTTGTGGTCAAGAGTTGTGGTAACCATATTGGAGGTGTAGGTCTGACAGTGGGTATTGGTATGTTCTGGTGATATAGTCAAATAGATTTGAAGAGATGTAAGAAGTAGCTGGGTTTATGTGACAGCGGATGCGGGGACCGTTAGACCCTTTGCCATGTCATAAGTTGGGCGTGGCAAACTTATGATATAAACACTTAGTTTAGCCGCCTATCACAGGCTTTTGGATCCTAGCTCTGAACCAGGAAAACGTCAGAACCTCTGAACGTCGGTTCTCGGAACCAAGCTGGGGATGAACCATCTTATTAATAGTTCACATCTAAATTCACTGGGGGCAGGTAACACCAGGTAACTTTTGACTGGTACTAAGCTCGCATGAGGTTAACTGCTTTGCATCAGAGGAGATAATGGACAGATATGATGAATGATCTATGATATTATGTGGTAAAAATGAGTTCTTAGATACAAGGCGCCTCAATGTAGTCAACACCACTCAACATGAAACCGAACCCAACAGAAAGAAAATTAGTGAGAATATCCCGGATACTAACGAGCAACCTGCATCTCACATTGCCGTTCGGCCCGGTAAAGATGAACTTAATGAACACGCTTGAAGACAGCTCCCGAAGCCGGATATTGAATGCTGACCAGTCGTCCATCTACCAAATCCAGAATAAGTTCGTCTACGGGACCTGCGAAGTCGAGACTCATCCACGTAAACGAGTTGTCGAAGAGACCACCCTTGCCACCTTCAATGGCAGCACGAGGCTTGAGAGGGAGATCCGGCACCACCATGCGATGTGAAAGACTCTGAGCGCCCTTGGTTCTGTAGAGCGAAGACAGAGAGCTGGAAACAGAGCTCAAACCAGTCGGGTAAACACGCAAGTATGGGCTGTCGACATAGTTCGTGCCATTAACCCACATTGATTTCAAGCCCAGTCCAGGGCGACCTTTTTCAACACTCAGGGTGATATTTGTGCCGGGTGTACGCCTATCCACAAAGGTACCAGCGAGGTTGCGCTTGGCATTTTCCGCTGCGGCTTGTTCGGCGGCGGGGATGAATGTCTCGCCAACGACGTCGCGCAGGGGCCAGCGGGCGGGTGTGGCTGTTCCACCGGCGACCAAGATGGAGTATCCGATACCTTGGTCTGGTGAAAGAGCAAAGATGGCTGTGTAATCGACGTTGCCACCGGCCTTGGTGTAGAGGTCTGATATGCGTGTGCGGTTCGAGCCTGGGGTGACCGGGATCTCAAGGCGGGAGATCTCCCAGGGGGCTCCGACGAGCTCAACTAAACTTCCGGTTCCGCTGCGAGGCTTCATCCACTCGGATGTTGTGGCTTGGGAGAGGATCTCGGAGTTTAGGATTGCAAGGCCCGCGGCGCGAAGGTCCGCGCCGTTAGAATACATGCTGCCAGTGCTGTATACCGTCAATATCTTCTCGATGAGTTTGTGGAATGGAGGTGTTAAAAAGGACAGGGCACTTACGAGGCGACTATTTCGGCATCGAATCCCCATGAGGATGATTTGTCGATGAGGGAGCGATCAACGACGTTGAGATCTGAGCCTTTGGGTACTCTTGTCGACGTGCCATCCATGCCCAAGGGATCGAACAGGATTTCCTGGATTGCTTCTGTGAAAGTCTTCCCTGAAAGGCGGACTAGAACTTGTCCCAGGATGGCAAAGCCACCATCGGAGTACACAGCATTTCGCCATGGGGAAATCACAGGGGGCTTTTCGTCGCGGAAGTAGCTTAGAAGGTCTGGGTGCGACTGTCAGTGAGGCCCGGGCTAGGGGGGAAGGCGATTGCTTTACTCACCTTGAGGGTCGTAATGACTTGGGTTTTTGGGGTCTGCGAACTTCTTCAAAAAGTCTAGTGCGGGTCAGTCGTGCGCTGTCAAAATGAATAATATTTTCACATACCTACACCACCCCCGGATCCAGCCTGCTGTGATGCCAAGGCACCGACGGTGATATCCTCCCACCGAATCCTTTGCAGTGGATTGCCGGATGAGTTTCCTGCGAGCTCAGGGAGGTACTTTGTCACTGGATCGCTGAACACTTTAATGCCTGCTTTGGCGATGATGGCATAAACAGTGAAAAGCTTGGTAACACTACCAATTCGAGAGATGGTCTTGTCATCAAACGCCCCAGATGTCAAACTCTTCTTGGCGTCTTCGCCAACATGGGAGTATCTATAGATGGAGCGATTGGTAGCTGCCGAAAATACATCAATTGAGAACGCCAGATCTGTACGATTCAGCTCTCCGGTCGAGAAAAGATCATCGATGAGGCCAGGGAATTTCGTTTTGGCATTTCCGATCGCAGTGGAGTTTGAAGGGTCAAAATTGGTGAGGAAGGTCGGCCCAATGAGCGGAACCTCGTCCGTTGGGATGATTCGGGCTGCTGAAGTAGCTGCGAGCCCTAGCATAGACCCGATGAGGGCCTTTTCCAGAAGCATTATGATGTTGGTAAAAGCGAAGTCTAGACTGTTGTCGGAATTGATTCTCTTCAACCCTCAGAGGGACTGGGGCTCTTATAACTTTGTCCATCAAGGCTGTGAGCTGTGCCTAGGAAGCTCAAGACTGTACAACGCGAAACATACGTAGGCCAAGCAATCACGCTTGCCCTGTAAGGGTCGTTGCGGCGCCATGTGGCAATGCAGCGAGATGCTATAATAAGAGGCGCCGATCCAATCTTGAAATCTGAGCCTCGATGAACGCTGGGGTACATAATTCCCCTCTCAGGCTGACTTTTGACTCGGTGAGGCTGCGCTTGGCGCAACTTTGTTTTGGCCCCCGAATGCGGGAGCGCAACATGCATCCCAAAGCGGAAGTGGCTGTACACAATTCGCTGCAGGTTGCACGTCTTTCTCGTATCGGCCCATGTTGTGAGATGTCATTGAGCATAATATGCCTGGGCATGTATTTTCCGAGGGTTGGCATGGGAAGATCTTGACAATTGCTGGACTTCTGCCCGACCGCCTGGATGGTGTTGGGAGTTGCAGTGGTGCCTTGGTGCCTTAATCGGAGGGATGCCTTGTTTCCAAGGTTGTTCACTGCTTCTCTCATTGACAGTCCTCGATGTAGCATAAGAAGCATACTGCTGCCTCCAAGTTCCTGCTTCTTCTCTCCCTTCTTCCGGACCAAACTTCTTCGTTTTTTTGAAATATTTTTCACAAGTGCCCAGTTTCATAATTATTGGACTTTTCACTCACTTCAAGGTTCCAATGTTCCAAACGAATACTCAGAAATCTTGGAAGTCTTCAGGGATGGTGAGATAGATCTCTTGACATGTAACATTGAGAATCAATTAGAAAATTGCTGACGAGTATTCCAAGTTGCTAGTTTTATTGTTTGGAAGGCGCCTTCGTCGGAGATGCCCAGGTGGCCAACATATATTTTCAAACCTAGAACACGACTGTTACCTTTACTACAAAACCCCAAAGCCGACACAGGGTCCTTCAATACTTCAAATTACCTACAAGAATACTCAAGCCTTCGGGCTTTCTCCAATACATCGCGACTTCCAAGCCCTGGAGGTTTTTGGGATGGCTCACTGCAAATAAGGCCAAAGAAGCATTTTCTTGGCTCCAAAGCCGAGCTTTGCTGACCCCACAATACCTAGATGCGATTACGATCTTGCTTAAATTAGGGATTTGTTCCAAAATTGATTGCACAAGTGAGAAGGAAGTTAATAATTATTACTGGTAAAAGGGGATGCTAACGAGTGACAGAGTCGAGCCCGACGGTCCAGACCGACGAACAGAAAGAACCCAAGCTGATTCTGGGGAAACAAGGCGCACATCATTTCGATGTGGGGTACAGAACTGGACGATTGTCCAGAGTACGACATCATAGACCAACCACGTTTTGCGATGTCGACTTCAGGGCTCAGACTAGTCCCAATGCGGTTATTGTCTGGAGAATCGGCCCTGAGGTGGAGGATCACTCTCGACATACGGAAAACTTTTCTTTTGACCTCCAAAGGTCTTCGTCTCCGTCCTTTGTCTGAAATGTCTGTCGAAGCCCTGTGTTGTGCTTGCTATCTCAACACTGAAGCGTGATATCGACGCCGAGACGTGATATCATAGATCCATCTTTGGTACGCTCGGGACGACTCACGGTGACCTCACGAGAACTCCGGTATGGTGTTCGCACGTGGCGATGTCTCCGGCCATGATGATCAAACAATAGGTAGGGGAATTTCAACATTGGGTGAATACCTGGATAATGACAGTTTCATAGATCATCTAGATCCCAGCAAAAATGTCACGATCGTCGGCTGGGATGGCCTCGAGGACCCGGGAAACCCGTACAATTGGTCCCTGAAGCAGAAATGGATACTTACTGCGCTTGCTGTATTCACCACTTTCATTACCATGATGAACGGGACGATCATCACGGTAGCCCATGTGGCAATCAATGAGGAGTTCAACATTTCCGATGCCAACTTCCCCCATTCCTACTGGCCCGTCACATCCTGGGCGGTTGGCGGAGGCTTCTTCTCACTTCTAGTTCTTCCTCTGATGGAAGACTTTGGTGTGCGATGGGTGTTCCTGGGAACCTACCTCATCTTCCTCTGTTTCGTGGTCCCTCAGGCGGTTGCACAGAACTTCGCCACCCTCGTCGTAACAAGATTCTTCGCTGGAGGGTGTGTGTCCATCCTGGCAAATACCTCGGCTACTGTCATTGGCAACTTGTGGGATACCGAGAGGTCTCGCAATGTCCCAGTCAGTCTGTACATCGTCACCTATCTCGCTGGAAGCAGTATTGGGCCCGTCATCGGCGCTGCCATTTACCAGGCTCTCTCGTGGAGATGGATAGGTTACCTTCAACTCATATGGTATGGTGCCTTCTTCCCGATGTACTTCTTCCTATTCAAGGAATGTCGGGGAATCGCAATCCTGGGCAAACGTGCCAAGGCGTTGCGCAAAGAGGGCAAGAACGCCTTCACGCAGCACGAGATAGATACACAACACCAGTCGCTGTTGAGGATTGTAAGCCGCAGCGCCAGCAGGCCCCTCGTCTTATTCTTCACCGAGTCTGTGGTGTTCGTGTCGACGCTGTGGTCCGCATTCACCGTCGGAACCCTCTATCTCTTCACTCAATCGGTCGAGCAAGTTTTCGCAGACCTATACGGCTGGTCCCCATCCCAAGCCGGCTACGTCCAATCAGCAATCGTCATCGGGGAATGTCTTGGATGGGTGGTCACCTTATTCTCAGGGAAGCTATACTTCGACTCGGCATCTCGCAATACCGAAATCCCCGGCACCCCTATCCCGGAAGCACGATTGTATCTCGCGATCGTGGGTGGAGTCACTGGGATATCCGGCGGTATGTTCACATACGCATGGACTTCGTATTCCTATTTTCCTTGGATCGCGCCGGCCATCGGTCTCGCCATGGTGGGCGCGGGTAGTGTGATCGTGGTGACCGGAATATCGGACTATGTTGTGGATGCGTATGCCAAGTACGCCGGTAGTGCCATCGGTATCATTGCCACCGGTGAGAATACACTGGCGGCGTTTTTGCCTCTAGCTACAATGAGCATGTACTCGCATCTTGGCCCTCAGTGGGCCAGTACTCTATTAGCGTTCATTGCGTTAGTGCTCTCTTTTGCGCCAATCTTGGTTCTTGTCTGGGGCAAGGATATCCGAGCACGGAGTCCGTTCATGAAGGAAGCGATGGTGGAGAAGAGAAGGAAGAGTATTGACTCTGTCTGATGGCGTGCGAACCGCAGCTCACAATACAAAATTCCATATTCATCTTGAATGACTGAAAGTTTATGCAACACTCGCTAGTTGCTCTATGCATGTCAAGCTCAACAGATCCTTTTGTCTGAGAGTTACATCGAGGTCAAACCTTCTCGGGGGGAGTGCAGGGCCCCGGAGACTGGGCGATGAAACCTGGAAAGCTACGTTTCGGATATTCTAAGTACAGAAGCAAATCGAAGACTTGGACGTCATTCTCGCTTGCAAAAGCCCCTGCATGAACACGATCATACAGTAAAAACCGAGTGGATTCGAAACATCCCAAACTGATCTTTGAAAATAGCACATCGGCATTGTTTACCCGACAACACATCTGAGGGGCAATTAAAATAGTGGAACTCAATTGTAAAAGAGTCAAGAATATAGTTTGGATCCAGGGGAAGGGTGTAGTAAGCTCCAAAAAACAAGCCCCGGAGATATTCCAGATTGCGGTTTAGAACGGGCAGGGCGCCACTAGCCCGAACCAAAGTTCCCCCCTTTTACGGTTGAACAGACTCCACGTTCTGCAAAACTTCAAAGCTGTCGGGCTAAATGGCTATTGTAGTCGTAGCTTTGGATTTTCCGGGAGGATCATGCCCCTTTTACCAAGGTTCAACAGAGTGGCCCCCCGAAAAGTATAATGACAAATCCAAACAAACAGTCGTGCGGCTCAGTCTACCGGGCACTACGAGTAGATGTGAGGAATAATAGCCGAAGTAGTCCCGATCCCAGGATAGGGGCACACCTTGCTGGAGCCGACCCTCTTGCTCGATCCAGTGTGTACTTTGTAGACTGACCCTCTTGCTTCTTTTCCGCATGAGGTTCACTGCAGAACAACAAAAGTTCAAGGTAGCAACGGGGCACGGCACTAGAGAGCAACGTCCCCACGTTTCTCGAAACGGCTAACTCAGCGAACTTCTAGATCGTTTCAGAATGGACGATCAAACGTGCTGGCATCGCAGGATGCCCTGTGCAATGGGCTGATGAGCAACAGAATCTGCTCTATCCGGACTAGACGGTCGTATCTGTTGAGAATCTGCGCTGATTTTCCAGGAGGCGGGCAACCCTGGTCACAGTTGAAACCTCCAGCGAGAGTCTATATGGAAGAGATTACAAAGTGAGGTCTCGCGAGCAATGTTCAAGGCTCAATCGGGTAGGGCTCCGCGACACCTAGGTCATGATTTTCTCCATCCACTCTAAGAATACCCTCCTGTTCCTTGTCTTGTTGGATCTGAAGCAAGCTCGGTCGAGCTAGGTGAACTTTATCGTGATCAGATTGAGCTTTGTGTGTCGGAGATTGAGACATCTTGATACAATGGATCTGACGAAAGCCCAGAATAGCATCATGATACCATCATTGTGCTTGAAATGGTCCATGCTAGATACGAGGTCTGCGCAGTGCATCTCGGAGTGGTTCGGGTGAAGCTCATGATCTCATCCGAGAGAGCGAAAAAAACTCTGAGCCGTAGATGAGATCCATACGAGAATGGATACGATAATGATAATCCTCCACCGGCGCGGAGTCTCCACTAAACACATGATTCAGTTCGGGTTATAGCCAATGCCAAGCTTCGGATTTTGCCCTGCCGACTGTCGTCCCAGCCTCTCTGGCTCGTGGGCACGTTACGGCCGGGACACATGGGGTCTGGACTTTCAGTCAACTCCGACTTGTCGATAAGACCAAAAAAGTGGACCGAAATTCAGGTACGGCGTACGGAATGAGTAAGGTGTGCCTAGTTATACAGGGCACAAATATCGGGTGGGCTTGTTTTTGCGTCGCCATGTGCTGTTTAGCGTCATGTGCTGTCACCTGATGTATCCATTCTTTGGCATCAGATATGTTCCATCTGAGGTGTGATGTGTCTATTGTTCAAAGAGATCAGTCGGAAATGCCGGAAGCGAGACGATCTCAAAGCCACAGCCGTTTATACACCGGGCTCGGAGAAAATATCAGGGGGAAAGAATATCAAAGTGGGACGGTTTCAGTGGCTGCATGTAAGCGCCCACTGCGACTCTGAAACGAGAAGGCGGGTGCTTCAGGTCCCAGCGCCAGTTTGATGAGCCTTGGCTGGGAATCCACTCCCCGTTGGACTCCAAGTCGAATCCCTGTCTAGATGCACTAAGTCCACTGAAAGGGGTAGGTGATATGATTATCACTTGAGCGTTATGCAGTCTGGTCACCAGGCGTTAGACGAATCATGGCCGGAGGAAATGGGGTGAAGAAGTCCGCCGAAGCAGTTGAACCTGTTGGATGGGGGAGTAAGGGGCGATGCTTTTTTGATCAGAGACAATGCGATTCTCTTGCGATGAGTAGAATGAGTCCCATGTACGACGTAAAGACCGAAAGATCTAAATTTGATCTTCCCCAAAAGTCAACAATGAGCAAAGTCTCGGGCGATTCCCGGGTCCTCCGTTTGGCCTGGTACCTGACGAGTATGTTACCCCGTACCGGTAGTAAATTACCACTAAATACCCAGGATTACCAGTCAGCACCCGCCATTCCGCCCCAGACCCTCCACTGTGACTAACGGGATTTCCAAAGTTACCAGAATTACCAAAATGACCAAAATGACATACTAGTCCATGACCGGTCAGGGTCACCTTCACTTCCAGGGCGCTTCATTCTTATTATTAGACTGACGTTCTTCTTCCCCCTTCTTCTTCACACATCTGACACTTCTTCTTCACCTTCGTTTCCGCTGCGCGCGAATATTCCTAGAGGTCTTACCGGCTGGTCCAGTTCAATCTCTTTACAATCTCTCTTTTCTTCAAGAGGCTGGCTCCTCTTGTCCACCGACTCGGATTCTTTTATAACGCCGATTTCCTCTTGTCTGACTGGTTGACCGTGAATCCTCGTTCCGATCTTGTGTTCCCCCATTCAGCTGGTGAGTGAGATCTCCGAGGTCTTGCAGTGTCTCAGAGCGTCGCAGATCCCGCCTTTGATTGGGTTCAGCTCGTCTCTTTGTTTGCGCCTGCGTTATCATCCTCTCCTCGGCTCCCGCTGACCATCGATCCCATCAATGTTAGTGCGCAATATATACAATGTATCCTCACCATGGTGCCCCCATGGCACCGCCCCAAAAACCGGAAACCTTCATGCTTTCGACCGAGGCTCAGCAAAGCCTCCCGCACGACGCGCAAGTCGCACTGCAACAAGTGGATAATCGTATGTCCTCTGGCTCCGTGCATGCAATCATGCACCAAACGCGCAAACGCAGCGTATTGACTTCAACCCAGTGAAATATTTCCTGCTATCAGCTCCGGTTGATTGGCAACCGGATCAGCTGATCCGGCGTTTCTTGCTTCCCACGGGCGACTATGTCTCTTGTGTGCTCTGGTTGGTCTGATCGTTGGAGCTGCTGGGAGCAACTTGACTGATAACCTCAATAGGAGCAACCTTTTCCACATCTCCGGTACCGATATTGTCCGATGTCTCGCATTCCGATTCCAGGCCTTTGGACGTCCGGTGAAGAACTCGAAGAAGTTTGAGGAGGGCATTTTCTCGGATCTGCGCAACCTCAAGGCCGGCACTGACGCGACCCTGGAGGAGCCGAAGAGCGCGTTCCTGGACTTCTTGTACAAGAACAACTGCATTCGAACTCAGAAGAAGCAGAAGGTGTTCTTCTGGTACAGCGTACCGCACGACCGTCTGTTCCTGGATGCCCTGGAACGTGATCTGAAGCGCGAGAAGATGAACCAGGAGGCCACCACGGTCGCAGTCAGTGAACCGGCCTTGTCATTCGAATTTGACTCCTCTCAGTCTCTGTATGAGCAACTGACCAAGTCTCAACAAGCGAACTCCTCATCGTTTGCTGCCCACGCAAGTACGACATATGGTCAGCCCAACTCCCCCGTGGTTCGGACCGTTGACGCAATGCCTCCCCCGCAGATGGCTCCCCCGGCGATTCCTCTGCTTCAGGACGACAGTACACACCCCATGTACAGTCACCCGCAAGCGGCGCCCTTGTCGAACAATCTAGTCCAGAGCATCATTAAGCGCGAGCAGGACTATGGCCCTATTCAGTACGATCGCAACGGAATGCCTCTTCCCCGCGCCCACCAGCGCCACTCTTCCATGCCGACCTTCTACGAATACTCTCCCGCGCCATCCTTTGTGTCCTCGCACTACGAGGACTACAGCAACCGCGGTCTGTCGTTCGAGCCTGTCACCCCACCGCAACATTCCGTGGGAATGGGTGCGGAGCCTGCCTACATCGCGAACGAGGATACTGGACTCTACACCGCGATTCCGGATATCCACAACGGACCCGCCTATCAGCCGATGATGCATTTGCCGCCTTCAAATCTGGCAGGCGCTCACTACCAGCCTGCGCCTCGGTCCTTTTCGTCTCACCCGTACCCGGTCATTGAGGGATCTCCCACCTACAAGCAACGCAGGCGCCGGTCTTCGATCCCACCCAACAGTGGAAATGTCGCTCCCACCACAGCTCACGCTCACGCTCACTCTCACTCCACTACCCCGGTGCCTCAGCAAGTCTCGTACGCTGCTCACCGCCCAAGTGATCTGCGCCGTTCGGTCTCTAGCTCGGTTGCCCCAGTTGTAGAGGCAGACGAGAACCAAGATCTCGCGCGCAACTACCCAAGTGCAATGCTGCCTCGGAAGGATCTCCTTCAAGAGATGTCGCGTCACAGCACACCGTTGCACACCCTGGACCAGAGCACCAATCAACATACTAGCTCTTTGGTGAGCCAGTCAGATGATTTGACAGCACTTCCCACCAGCGCCGCCCTCGAGACCGCTGTTCAGAACACTTCGGGGCGGTCTGAGCGTTCAGGGCCCGGTCCCACCCGCCGAGCTCGAAGTGCGACGATGATGGAGTTGGGACCGTATCCCCACAAATCACACTCGTGCCCAATCCCATCTTGTGGTAGACTTTTCAAGAGATTAGAGCATCTCAAAAGGTAAGCTTACTTGATTTCTTCACACCCCTGTGGGGCCGATCTGCACCGTGCGCTGCAAGATCGTTTCGATAGCCGCCGACTAACCCCTGATTAGACACGTGCGAACACACACCCAAGAACGTCCCTACCCTTGCCCGTATTGCAGCAAAGCTTTCTCTCGGTCCGACAACCTTGCACAGTGAGTACCATTCTATTCATCACATTCATTACCGAGCGAATACTGATATCCACTAGACACCGTCGGATCCACGAAGCTCAGCAGGATGGTCAGTCCATCGTTCCGCTTGACGACGACCTGGAAAATGATGAAAACGATTATGACTCCTCCAGAGAGGACATGTCTCCACCAGAGCCCGCTCATGCCATGATCAACATGACGAACATGACCACCATGCCGACTCCCATGAGCATGCCGTCTTCCATGTCTGGCATGGTCGCCCCGCACATGATCGCTCCCCAACTTTTGCAGCAGCACATGTGAGACGATCCCCCGTCTTGATGTGTCGACCACATCACGGGCTCTCGTGCTCATGTCCTCACTGGGGAAGTCTTCAGTGAATGTCTTCTGAACGCTTTCCATCACTTTTTCTAATCGGTGTCTTCGAGGCGCATTCCGGCGTCTTCGTTTCGGGGTTTATATCGCCTCCTGTTTAATGCATATTTTTTTTTCCATTGTGGGGCTCGCACATACCACGATACATCGTGGACAGCCCGCTTTGCTTCGTGTTGACATGCTTATGCTTTTTATTTTTGGGTTTTGGGACTGTGGCTATACACAGTGTATTATTGTCGGCTGCCCTTGCACACGTTGGGTTGCTCTGGCAGTCAATCACTTCATGCTGCCTGGCGGGAACGGGCACGACTAACGCGACCTACTATCATTTGGACTGATTGGGGAAAAGGAAGATTTGGGGTTGCTGCTGATGGATCATCCGGCATTGTCCATGGAGAGCGGCCGGAATGGGGGGGATTTATTTTGTACGCCTTTTTATCATACTATATAGACAGGGAGATTTGTAACGAACTTGAATTGGAATTTAAAAACAGTCGAAAAGATACCAAGACCTCCAGAAAGACACTTGAAGTAGGCTTAAACAAAGAGCAAGAAGGAGTCGGAATACCTTTGATGGTGCAATATCACGTGTCGCTGACGTTGATCTGGGACCTGCAGCCACAACAGATCGTCAATTCGACACACTTGGGCACTTGGTCAGGCGGTCCTATATCTCGTCAAATATAGAAGTACCCCGTATCTGACGATCTGACCCGCCAACCGTGGGCGCCTAGAGCCATAACCCCTCTGACACCTTATTTCCCCACATCCCGGATCAACAACATACTCAAAGCAGAAAGGGCAAATCATTTCCGAAGGCCGTCTTCGCCTACTCCAGAAAATTGAGGATTGAGCGGAATTTAGCTTGACCTACAGAATCAGTTTGGGCTCATATCCAGGGTCAACTACCTGGCTATCTACTACATACCATTGGTTTTATGACCCCGACATAGCGGGTTCCACATCAGCGCCCCTTGCTCCAGTCCGTTCTCGACCTCCGAGTTCCGATGGGACACACGGCTGACAAGCCTGTTCCTGTAGCTTCTCACGAGAGATCGCCTCTCATGGCTACCGATCAATCAGGAGATGAGCAAGGGCATATTGTCCGACCCCAGTTGGTCACCGAGCCGTCTAAGAGCATCTGGTACTTGCTTTTATTAACTCTTTCCATCGGAGGGTGAGTCGATTCCCTGCTTGAGAACTTCGTGGTCTTCTCACTCTATCATCGTATACGAGGACAAATTTACTCATACTTGCGCTTTGCTAGACTCCAGATTGTATGGTCCGTTGAACTTTCTCATGGCTCGGTAAGTGTATCCTGGCCAATGCGGTATTGGGTTGCCCGCACAACTCGCTACTCCCTATTACTCGGTATCAACTTCTGACACATCTTCTCAGCCCTTTCTTTTATCCCTCGGGATGAGCAAATCGCTTCTTGCCTTTGTCTGGATAGCCGGCCCATTGACCGGCGGTCTAGTGCAGCCATACATCGGCATCAGAAGCGACAACTGCCGCATGTCATGGGGGAAGCGAAAACCATTCATGGTCGCTGGTAGCGCCGCCACGGTCGTCGCATTGCTTGCGTTGGCGTGGGTCAAAGAGATCGTGGGTGGGTTCCTATCAGTATTCGGGGCTGATCCATCTTCGACCGGCGTCAAAGTCTCCATCAATATCATGGCCACTATTCTCATGTATTGTCTCGATTTTGCTATTAATACGGGTATGTATCTTTCCTGCGCGGCATGTTAACCTAGCTGACAATTTCCCTCAGTGCAAGCTGCCATCAGAGCTTTCATAGTTGACAACTGTCCTGCTCACCAACAGGAATTGGCAAACGCTTGGGCTAGTCGAATGACAGGCGTTGGTAATATTCTAGGCTACATATTCGGCTACATGGACCTTCCGAGGTTTGTTCCGTTCTTGGGTAACACGCAGTTCAAAGTCCTCTGCGTTCTCGCTTCGGTCTCGCTCAGCGCTACCATTGGAGTCAGCTGTGCATACATCAAAGAACGAGACCCCCAGCTGGACCCTCCTGTGACGGATAAGCTCGGTGTCGTTTCCTTCTTCCGGCAGATCGTCAAGTCCATCCAGAATCTGCCAACTCAAATTGCCCGGGTGTGTCAGGTACAGATCGCGGCGTGGGTGGGGTGGTTCCCATTCCTGTTCTACTCCACTACCTACATCGGACAGCTCTATGTGAACCCAATTTTCGCAAGCAATCCCCACCTCTCCAAGGAAGAGGTTGATCAAGCCTGGGAAGACGCGACACGTGTTGGAACGTTTGCGCTCCTCGTTTATGCGATTATTTCGTTCCTCGCAAATACACTGCTCCCGCTTTTCGTGGTCCCGACATACGATCCTGTGCCGACAACTATCTCGCACAGGGCTAGCATTGACGGTGCTTCCGATGACGACGAGCTAGCTGCGAGGCGGCTATCATTCTCAAGCATGCCGACAGGCAATGCATCCGAGCCGCTGCTCGATGGAACTGGGGTGGCACAGGAAACCGAGAGCAAGCCGACTTGGCTCACTCGCCTGCAGATCCCGGGACTGACGCTCCGCCGAGTTTGGTTCTTCTCTCATCTGCTTTTCGCGCTTTGCATGTTCAGCACTATCTTCATCTACTCGCACCAAGCCGGCTCGGCGTTTGTCGGACTGGTTGGTATTTCTTGGGCTGTGGCCCTGTGGGCGCCCTTTGCTCTGATATCGGCTGAGGTGGCTAGGATTGACCCATCTCGACGAGATCGTCAGACAAATCGAGCTGAAGCTGAGACCCATGAGGAGCACCGCTGTCTTACTGGTGATGATGTTGAGACCGGCCACCCTAGAGATACTCATGGTGGGGACGTCGCCCAGGCGGGTATCATTCTCGGTTTGCACAACATGGCTGTTTCGCTGCCCCAGATTCTGTCCAGTCTGGTCTGCAGTGCTATATTCAAGGCCTCTCAGAAGCCCAGAGGAGAGCCTTGGGACGATAGCGTAGGATGGGTCTTACGATTCGGCGGATGCGCTGCTCTGGCCGCGGCATGGTTGACGCGGCGGGTTTCCGATGGATCTAGATAGACGTTGATAGAGACAGTGTTGCAGAGCCTTTGCATACATTCAAGGGATATGTGGGTCCCATGCAGCTTTGGAGCTTGAATCGTTCAATATGATGAAATATGACAAACCAGCCCCTTGTACTATTTTGGGCTCGTCAACGTTTCTTGGCAGTTGCGCGGCACTCCAGACGGCTGGTATGTAATATTCCGTATTACCATAACCATCGTGCCACGATACGATACGATCGTATCGTATTCAGCGGGTCCGTCAGCCATTTCTCATTACCCAGCCCTGCCAGTCAGCGTAACGTACCGTATTAACCAAAATGGACAGGCTATCTGTCCGATGCGACTCGAACTCCAAACTCACTTAAATCGCCCTATCACCAGTTTCCCAATTCGCCGCTCACCTTTCCATTCGGATTATGTGTGCTCTGTCTTGGCATTCCAACTTCACGCGAGTGAGCTGCCAGTTATCCGCGCTGGTCCTTGATACTTCCTAAGGCGCGAGCCGTAATGGCTACTCAAGCGATGAATGATGCCTTGCACGGCCTGCTGCGTACGTGTTCTCTCCAAGACTGGGCGCCGCTCAATCCCTGCGAAGCTTAATGCTAATGTGTGTATCTCTGTTATAGGAAGAGCTGCTGAAGACTCCGATCCCGATGGTACGCGTGCCTGAACCACCCCCTCTCCTCCCGTGTTATTGCGGCGCACTACTATAGAACAACGGTGTTAACGATGATGGCGGACTACAGATTCTCCAGACTCTGGGACAAAGGAGATGTCGAGCTCATGGGCATTGTTCATTATGATCATGCTGCTGATGTTCGCGCTCTTTACAAGTTACATCCTGCAGCAGAAGAAGATCCAAGCTGTGCATGAAACTGTTCTATCGATTTTTGCAGGTATGTCGATCTCCTCTAGAAAAAGGCGTGCATTTTGCGAGCTTTTCAGTAGCTTGAATGTGCCAGCGCGATTGCGCGAGTTGGATTTGTGATACTGACGTTGACTAGGGATGTTCGTTGGTCTAATCATCCGCCTCACACCCAAATCTACCCTCCAAGATAGCGTCGCCTTCGACTACCAATTCTTTTTTAACCTCCTCCTTCCTCCGATTATTCTCGCTTCCGGCTATGAACTCCACCAAGCGAACTTCTTCCGTCATATCGGCACAATCCTCACCTTCGCATTCGCCGGTACCTTCATCTCCGCGATTGTTCTCGGTTCGGTGTTGTACCTATGGACACGCATCCCGTTGAACGGGCTAAATATCTCTTTCGTTGAAGCTATATCTGTCGGCGCAACTCTCTCAGCTACAGATCCCGTGACAATTCTTGCGATCTTCAACCTTTACAAGGTCGAGCCGAAGCTGTACACCATCATTTTCGGCGAGTCGATCCTGAACGATGCAATTGCTATTGTGCTGTTCGAGACGGCGCAGAAGTATGCAGAGAGCGCGGCTGGGTCCTTGACATTCCTCAACTTGTTTGAGGCTGTTGGGCTCTTCTTGCTCGTGTTCTTTGGTAGCATGGTGGTCGGTATGCTTGTTGGGATTGCCACGGCCCTGGGCCTCAAGTATACCCACGTGCGACGCATGCCCAAGATCGAGAGCTGCCTCATCATTTTGATCGCATACGCCAGCTACTTCTTCTCCAATGGTGTACATTTGTCCGGAATTGTGTCGCTTTTGTTCTGTGGAATCACCCTCAAGCATTATGCATACTACAACATGTCGCGCCGCACACAGTTGACCACCAAGTATCTATTCCAGGTGATGGCTCAGCTGTCGGAGAACTTCATCTTTATTTACCTTGGTCTGGATCTTTTCGTCGAAGCCAACCTCCAATTCAACCCCCTGTTCATCCTGGTGGCCGTCTTCGGCATTTGTCTGGCGCGTTACCTTGCGGTTTTCCCGTTGTCGAAGGCCATCAATTGGTTTATTCGGTACCGCGCTCGCCGCCGGGGAGTGGAGGTTGCCGATGAGCTGCCATTCGCTTATCAAGCCATGCTGTTCTGGGCTGGTCTCCGCGGTGCCGTCGGTGTCGCACTCGCGGCGGGTCTTACTGGAGTGAACGCCCCGGCTCTCCGTGCAACAGTCCTCGTGGTCGTCGTGCTGACCGTCATCATCTTCGGTGGAACCACAGCACGCATGCTCGAGATCCTCGGCATTCGAACCGGTGTGGTCGAAGAGCTCGACTCAGATGATGAATTCGACACGGAAGTCACCCACGGAGGCACCTATTACAAGCGCTCCGGTGCAAGCATTGGCTATACCCCAAGACGCACCGACTCCACCATCCCTCTCGACGGCCTCACCACAGACCCTAACGCCTCCCGTGCCGGTCTCGGAGAAAGAGCAGACAGCTACTCGAGCGGCAATAACCGCCGTCCAAGCCCCCCGTACACCCACACCCGGATGTACTCCGCCGCCTACACCAACAAGGACCAGTCCTGGCGCGACCGCCAATCCGCCGCAACGCTCCTCAGCGGTTCCGGCCCAAGCGCCGGCGAAGGCAGCGACGACGAGTTCGGTCTCCCTCCCACCGGCAACAACCACGACCACCCCACCCACCCCGACGAGTTCGACATTGATGTCGACGGTATTTCCGACGACGACCTTCCACCCGCGGCAGGTGGCGCCTCGCGTCTCCGACGCTCCGCCTCCCAGCCCCCTCGTCCCGCCAGCGTCCCCTCCCCTAACGCAGCCGCATCAACCAGTGTCTCTCCCTCCCGCCACGTCCCTGGTCTTACTGCCCGCGAGGCTCTGCGCGATCTTTTCTCAGGCGGAGCTTCGGGTGACCATGCGGCGTGGTTCCGACAGCTTGACGAGGACTATATCAAGCCTACCTTGCTGCTGGATCAGTCGAATCACAAGGGGCCTGGGCCTGGTGCTGTTTAATTGATACCTTGATATGTATATCTAGCGTTTTCTGATTCCATGGGCATTGCGATGTGGGAATGCTTGCTTTGCTCTGCAATGGACGAGCTGAATGTGTCTTTTGATGACCCTGTCTGTGTAAACGAATTCAAATCCGAATCAACATTTTGAAAGTCGAAGAGTCTCGTAAACCATAAGTATTGCTTGTCATTTCTCGGTCGATCATGGATACGTTGTTATCCCACTCCCTAAGAATAAGCCTAGTTACACCTGCAGGCCGCTCAGCGGCTATGCAAGGATGTTGGAGGCTTCGGCGCTTTTAACCCCAACTCATGGCATCAGCGGAATATCTTGTGAAATCGTAGTGACGCCCTGCGCTATACTCCAAAACTAAGCATTCCCGTCCCGTTATCGCCCACTCGGAATAGATCTAGCTATCTCCGCACGTCGTCCACGCGGGGATAGCGGATCTTTAACTGGATTGGTCCTCAGCCAAAGTTTCACGCCTGAAACGGGCCAATCTCTCTCGGAATCCTTTCCAGCTTGTACCGCATACCCCTCAGTTTGTAGATAGCTGACCTCAGGATTGGGGTCGCCTGTCAATAAGACTTGGGGCTTTGCACTAACCCAATCTACTTGGATACTTAGCACGCTTATCTCTTCTCAGGCTATTATTTAGAGGCCTCGCATTGCCTTTCTTACTCTAGCCTGAAATTCCTCTATGCAAGCGTTTATATTCAATTCATTCCATCGCAACAGCTATATTAGACACCATGGAGAAGGTGATATCACAGAAGAGCAAGAGGCGCGAATCTATAGCTACAGGTCATGTATCTCTACAAGCAGGGGATAATGAACTCCTTGGTGTGTAGCTCGTGCGAGGCAGCAATTACAAATGGCTAACTGGGGTGATAGCGACATTGGGGTATAAACAGGAGCTGAGACGACACTATTCAACCGTGCAGATCTTCGCCGTTGCGTTTAGCATCATGGGTCTTTTGCCCTCTATCGCATCCACCTTGTCATTTTCTATGCCCGCTGGTCCAGTGGGTATGGTTTGGGTATGAGAACTTGATACTCCTACATTAGCCAAAACTAGAGCTGACCTTCTTTAGGGTAAGTTCTAATGCATCCATCATACCCGACACAGGGTTGACACATGTTCAGGGTGGTTGGTTGCAAGTTGCTTCATCTTCATCGTCAGCTTAGCAATGGTAAGAGTCTACAATTCGCACCACTGCCAGAGCCCTAACTCCAACTCAAGGCCGACATCGCCTCCGCAATGCCAACAGCCGGCGGCCTATACTTCTGGACTCACTATTTCGCCTCTGAAAAGTGGAAGAACCCACTAAGCTTCCTAGTCGGCTACAGCAATACAATCGGCCTAATCGGCGGAATATGCTCAATCGACTGTAAGAACCATACCCATCGCCTGCGTCCCATCTAACCCCACCCGAACAGACGGCTTCGCCAACATGCTCCTCTCAATGATCTCCCTCGCCCGCGACGGCAACTGGTCCGCCACACGACCAGTAATCTACGGCACATACGTAGGCACCGTCTTCGCCCACGGCTTCATAGCCATCTTCTTCGGCCGCATAATGCCCAAGATCCAATCCGTCTGTATATTCCTAAACATCGCCCTAGTCCTCGCAACCGTCATCGCCCTCCCAATCGGCAAAAAGCACAATAATCCACCCGTGAACCCGGGCTCGTACGTCTTCGGCGAAATTCAAAACCTCACTTCCTGGCCGACGGGCTGGTCATTCATGCTCTCGTGGCTGTCGCCCATTTGGACGATTGGGGCTTTTGATTCGTGCGTGCATATGAGTGAGGAGGCGACGCATGCGGCGCGTGCGGTGCCGTTGGGGATTATTTCTTCGGCTGGGCTTTGTGGAGTCCTTGGGTTTGTTTCGTTGGCTGTTATTGCGGCTTCGATGGATAGGGATATTAGTGGGATTTTGAATTCGAAGTATGGGCAGCCGATGACGCAGGTTTGTTCTCGATTCGGGGTTATAGGTTATGGGCGTTTGCTGACTTTGGGAGATTTATTATGATGCGCTTGGGAAGAATGGTGCCCTTGGGTTCATGGCTGTTGTTATGATTGTTCAATTCTTTATGGGATTGAGTATCGTGAGTGATGGTTGAGGCGATGTTTGGATTTCACTAACGCATACAAGGTCCTAGCCGCCTCTCGTCAGAGTTGGGCCTTCTCGCGCGACGGTGCTCTTCCATTCTCTTCTTATTTCCGCAAAGTGAGCCAGCATAGCTGGATGCGGTATCAGCCAGTTCGCATGGTTTGCGGTGTTGTGGTTGTAGCGGCTATCATTGGTCTTCTCTCGCTCATCGACGCCACTGCTGCGAATGCGCTTTTTTCTCTCGCTGTGGCTGCGAACGATCTCGCTTGGCTGACGCCAATCCTGTGTCGTCTGGTCTGGGGCGGCGATCAGTTTGTCCCTGGTGAGTTCTATACGGGAAAGTATCTCAGTAAGCCCATCGGCTGGATTGCGGTCATATACATGGTCTTTGTTATTGTTTTGAGTATGATTCCTACCGAGGGTCCTAATCCGTCAGGTGAGTTGCATATCCTCTCTATCTCAAGGTTGATGTTGACGTGCTGTTTTTAGCGGGAAATATGAACTATACGGTTGTTATTAATGGTAGTCTGTGGGCTGGAGCGCTGCTTTACTACTATGTCCATGCGAGAAAGACGTTCAAAGGACCGCAGACAACTGTCAGTCCGGAAGCTGAAGGCAAGGCTGAAGACAAGGCTAGTCATTAGACCCAGATAGAGCCATGCGCCGTGTTTTACAACGGAAATAGATAACATTATGAAGTTGGGATTTCATTTCTCGCTAATGCCCTGACGGGGCTCCGAAATTCGTCAAAAGAAAATTAAAGACCAGAGGCCTGAAGTAGATCGCACTGACTCCTGCTCTACAAAGGGCAACCGCTAGCAATGCATCTATTCGGGCATCTCAAGGACGTAGCGACCGGCAATCTTGCCTTGCTCTGTTTGAACGTTCAGCGCACTATCACGATTGACTGAGAGACAGGTAACATACCCATGAGCTTAAACACCTCTGGCAGCTCTTTGAGAGGAACAGTCTTGAAAGGAGCCTTGATCAATCCGCGAGCGTAGAAGTCCACGGCCTCAACGCCATCCTGGCGATTACCGACGTAGCTGCCCTTAATGTTGATCATCTTGACGACGGTGTCGAAAACCGGAGCCTTGAGGAATGCACCGGCGGGCAATCCAATGGCAACGATAGAACCGCGGGAGCGGGCATATTCAACAGCCTGCTGGAAGGGCTTCTCGGCGACAGCAAGTAGGAGGACAGCATGGGCTCCGAGACCTTCAGGCGTAGCGGCCTTGACATCCGCAACAAGATCCTGAGTCTGGGTGAAATCGATGTATGCCTAGACTGCAGTTAGACCATTGAATCCGTACCAAGCTCGCATTGATAAACTCACTTCGGCGCCGAGCTGCTCGCACATAGCCCTCTTCTCTTCGCCGCCGTCAATAGCAATCACGCGCAGTCCCATGGCCTTGGCGTACTGCTGCGCAAGGGAACCCAGACCACCACCAGCACCGACAATCGCCACCGTCTGCCCGGGACGCGCGCCAGATTCCTTGAGGCCCTTGTAGACAGTCACGCCGGCGCACAGAATAGGCGCGACGCCATCGAGAGGAACGTCCTTAGGCAGCTTTGACACATGGGCAGCCTTGGCGACGGCATACTGCTGGAAGGTGCCGTCAACGGTGTATCCCGAGAGCTCGGCATCAGGGCACAGAGGCTCATCGGAGGTCTTGCAGTATTCACAAGCGAGACAGGATCCATTCAACCATTTGATACCGGCGTGGTCGCCAATCTCGATACCGTGGGCAAGCTCGCCTTTCGCGACGACGATACCGGCGCCCTCATGTCCGCCGATCAGAGGGTAGGGCTTGAGTGGGAGGGGCCAGTCACCGTTCAGAGCGTGGAGGTCTGTGTGACAGACGCCGGTGTACTTGATTTTGACGAGGACATCGTCGGGACCGGGCTTGGGGACGGGGATTTGTTTGTAGACGGGGGGACCGCCTTTCTGCTCGATGACCTGGGCCCACTGCGTGTCTGGGATGGTCATGTTGGAAGATGTGGATAATGTAGAGTGGAAGTTGAAGTTGAAGTTGAAGTAGAGATTGGAGTGGGGGAATGTTACAAAGTGAAGTGGAAGGGAAAGGTGTCACACAGAGTCAATGGACTTTTATACTTTTGGGGTATTGCCTGATATCTTTTCCCTGGCATCCCACTCGCGACAGCCCATTTCAGCCGGTTTTCCGGAGGTGTGGCGGTCATTCTTGATGTCAAGAGGGACTTTGGTATCGCTCTCGTTCCGGAAATGTCCCCTGTCCATAACCTAGTTGGGGTTGTGCCTTGATGTACTTTCTTAACGGGCTACATCTCCATTCCTGTCCTGTTTTGGGCCTAATTTGGGGTCAATGAAGGTCTGACTCGCAGTCTCACAGGGAACAGGAACCTGTTCTCATGTACCCCTCACTTGCCATTGAAGGGCGCATATCGTTGACGTTGAACAAAAGTTGGATTGCAAAAGTTGGGAGTGGACGACGTCACCATCCCGGGGACGGTTATCTCCGAGCATCAGCCCATGCCAGCACTTGAGGCTTTTACTGGAGCTGCTCTCAACTCGATATATAATGCAAACAATCAGATTCCACAGGTTCAATTGATGAAATGATTCCCTAGGGTCCTCAGGGTTATGTGTGATGTGCCACCTTGGGGGAATCGCGGGATTTGACGTTGCCAAGCTTTTGGTCGACGTGACATCTGTCTCTTTGGTGGCCAGCTCTCGCACAAAGGAACTTTTGCAAGATACAGATATCCCATGCAAAAAGAACCAAACAAATACAAGTTTCGGCATACTCGCAACATAAAGAACATGGGGTTTGAGGGCATTTCCCTTACAAGGACTGTTCGACAAACAGACGGGATGCCGTATGGAGGAAGACCGTCTCAAAATAGAGCGCGCGGTTATCCGCAGTAGGGCCGCTCTGGCGATCGTTGTCGATACGCTACGCTGTAAAATCACAACAACAGCACTTTATACGGTCGCATCACGACCCGCACACGCGTCAGTCCACGCGCTAATTCGTCGCGACTGATCACTTCGTGTTTACCCAACTAAACCACTTCAAGAGACAAAATCATGCCCGTTACAGTGAAAGAACTCGAGGCCACGCCTCTCGGCAGCACAATTGATGGCCTAACCGAAAAGACACTGCGCGAGGTCTTCAAATCCGTCTGCGCGAAAAGCGACGCGGCTCGAGAAGAAGCCGAGAGCCAACTGCTGGTGGCATCCGATAAGAAAGCAACTGCCGACCAGGCTACTGGTGCCAAAGAGAGCTCTGCTTCTGAAAAGAAGGTTGTGCCGCGCTACGCGCGATGTGTCGATTGCAAAAAAGATTTCGATGTCACGGCCAATACAGAGACGAGTTGTCGATACCATCCAGGTAAGTGCAGAATGCGCCGCGGTCTAGGTTGCATGTTTAAATGATTTAAAGTACACGACTGTGAGCCCGATCAGGATTCGCCTCTTTATGAAGATCTTGACGAGTGGATGGAAGCGGACACTGAGGAGAACCGCGAGGAGTGGCCTGAATATTTCATATTCGAGTGCTGTGGTGCAACCCTCAGAGATGACCCCGATGGGTGTGTGGAAGATTATCATCGGGAGGCAGTGCCTGACAACAGGCTCAAGAGAGCGCGAGTGGTTTGAGTGCAATTACCAGCATAGGCCTCTGGGGGAAAGGCAGGCAGAGGGAAGGTGATGGGGTTTAACTATTTATGGGCCCTGTTCAGCCCCATCCTCCCCGCGTTGTTTACCACGGCAGCCCCGAATCAAACTACCTTCATTTGACACCATGTCTCCTCCCGATAATACAACGGCAGTACAACCTCATCGCTCAGCTGGCCATATTTTTGGCGCTGACGTCGGATTATCTATTGCCCGAAAGTATTGTTTTCTCTCCCTTTCTTAGTATCCGTCTACAGTAACGTATCCCTTGGTTTAACGCCTGATACCACCATGTCTCTTCGATTAGACAATCGCCAAGCGATCATTGACTATTGCCGATCTTGTCCAGATGATCAACTTGTTGGAGGCTTGAGGTCTGGTAACCGAGTCGTCAAACTCCCAGATTGTGATTTGGTAGTCAAGTTCGGCCCCTTTGTCACCTCCCACGAGGCAGAGAATCAGCAAGAAGCATACAAAATAATCGATCCAGCCATCCTTATAGTACCCATGGTCCATAAGTTTTTTGTGGACGATGAGGGTTGGGGCTACATGATATCGGATTTTATTTCTGGCAAAACTATTGATCCTCTTTCAGACTCTCACGTTCAAAGACTCACCTATATCCTTGAGCGTTTTCGCTCTATTACTGCTAATAGGGCTGGTAGTCTGTGTGAAGGCCCTTCCGTTGGCTTGCTGTGGCCAGACACAAATTATCTGACCATTAGCAATGTCCAGCAAGTGGAAGAGTGGTTTAACAGCCGGCTTTTTCCCGGAGATGGCCAAGTCCATTTCGATGCTAGCCCATTGGTGCTCTGTCACTTAGACATAGCCCCACGAAACATTATCTGGCTGGATGATGGCCGTGTTTGTTTACTGGACTGGGCATCGGCGGGATTCTATCCGAGACTGTTGGAATTTGCCAGTCTGTCCTATCAAGAATATCATTTTAGCCAGACGCTTCTGAAAGCTGTTGGTTTCGGCTCTGATCGTGACAAAGAGGAACAGCAGACGATCTGCCGGGCATTGTATAACAATGAAAGGTACTCCTTGTAAGTCAGAATCGGAATCGTTTGTCTCTGTCGAAGATTCTCATCCGGATAATAGTCGTTCGCGGGACATTAGAGAAGGGTCTTCGCACGATGAAGCAGGCTCTTGCATTTTCCCTCTTCCACTACTTCCAGAACCGCAAAAACTTCCAACTTGGCGGGAAGAAAATGTTACTAGTGAATTATAGCGAGTAGTTTAAATGCAATTACTAGTATCGGCCCGTAGGAAAAAGACTCCAGGGCTGAAGCAGAAGGGAAGTGATGGGGGGTAATATTTATGGAACCCCATCCCGAGGTCCTCCCCGCGTTGTTTACCACCTGGGCACCCTGAATCAAACTACCATCAATTTAACACCATCATGTCGCCTCCGGTTAACCAAATGGAGGTATGTAAAAATAGACCCCCCGACCGCGCGATTGATAAATCATCCACCAAATTAATCCACGCAATACTGAAGTCTTTCTCTGCTCAGAATGAAGAGGCACGGAAAACAATCGAAAGTCAGCTACTGGTGCCTGCCACCGCCAGCGAAAGCTCAAGTCCTACCAACCCCCCAGTGCCTCGCTACACTCTTTGTATTTTCTGTGAAAAGGGATTCGATGTGAATCTCAATACCGAGAAAAGCTGTCGATACCACCCAGGTAAAAAAAGATGCGAGGTACTGTGAACTCAAGTATATATTTGAATTAACTCGCACCAGCGGAATTTGAACGCAGTCCAGATCTTGAATTTGACAACTGGGATGAATTCGAGGAGGATGATGAGGAGCTACAAGAAAGTTTCCCGGATTTCTATACTGTGGAGTGCTGCGGCGGAAATTTGAAAGATAGTCCTGATGGATGCGTGGTGGACTTTCATCGAGAGGAGATTCCTAACGAGCCGACAGAATGGGTGAAAGTTGATTGATGATAGGTCATTTGAACGTGCAATTAGCTTTGGAGCATTTCATTTTTCAAGTTCAAACTGTGTAAATTATCAAAATTGGCTGTGTAGGAATAGCAGCGAGTTTACCTGCAGGGAGTGACATCAGAGTGTTTTGGGTTGGTGGTTAGGGTGTTTGCATTGACCATTTCCAAGGTTTGTACTGTTTGTACTGTTTGAGTGGTTTGCATTAAGAGTTTGATTAGTTTGCACAGTTTGCATATCTCAACCGGCGATGCTTCGCAGTTCCCACGGTCGAAGCGGAGAACTCAGCAGCCAAGCCCTGGAGATGGCAAGAACCGTGCTCAGGTTCGGAGTTGAAGTCATACCTGCGTCTATACCCAGCTACTTTAGATGTGATGGCCATGTAAATATGCCTCAATAAGTACGATATTGGTGTGCATGCTACGAAAGGTAGAGATCACCCGACGAGATAAGGAGCTACAGTACAATCTAGATCCGCCCGAGATGGCGTAGGCTTTTATCTCTGCGTGACCAGCTTTGAGCAGCTCGGTGAAACAGCAGATCTGGAGAGTCCGCTTTGGTCTCGTTTGTTAGTCCTTTCCAGAGTGGATTGGCAGGGTTGGGGAATGTAGATTCGCCTGATAGACGAACTAAGTACGGAGTACCCATTTCTGTGATTCCCACGGATCCACGTGTCAAATTCTATTCACAAAGTCCCAGTACACGAACAGTGTTGAGCAGAGGAAAGAGATGGAAGTAGTCTTACGGGCGAAGCACCCCCGTCGAGGAAATGGCCAGAGCGGTCACTCTCACCACCCACCGAGGCCACGGAGTGTTCGTATAGCGAGATCGGAGAGAGAACAAATCGGGGGAGAGGACAATAGAGACTCAATAGGAGAACAAATGAATATGGAAAAAGACAATAGAGCATTTCTGAATAGCACAATAGGGAAATATGAACAATTCGAAGGAAAAAAAGGCCATTCACGACAATCGGATCGAAGGGCCGTAGAGGCGAAAGGGAAGAGATGGGAGCGACGAGAGTCACGAAGCAAACCGAAAATCCCCTGACCTTTTCGCCATTCCCTCGACTTTTCCCATTCATCAACTGTTGGAACATCTGCTATTCATTCTGTGTCTTTTTTTTAATCTTATACCACTTTGCAAATTATTGTCAACCTTCTCATCTTCACCTCCCCTGCATCAGCTCCGCCTAGACCCGCGCATTCTCTTTGGGCTCGGGAACTTCTCCTCTGCATCCTCCCACCACAAACGAATCCATCCTTCCATCAGGTATTTATGTCTCGCTTTCTTCCTTTATCACCCTCTTTCATCTCCCCACGCCCCGAAACCAACACTGACGTCGCGTCAGGCCGTTGAGCCCCCTTCGTGTCTAGCTCTGTCTGGAGACGGGCGCCTCAAGATCCCTCCTGCACCAATTCACCGGTCCCAAGCTCGACTCCAAGCCTCGAACGCGCTCAATCCTCCCCCGGGACCGCGGTCACCATGTCGGGCGCTCCACCCTACAACGGCCAGTCTCCGACGCAACAGCAACGGTATCCGGCTTATACCTCACCTAATAAGACCCCGTATTACCCCAATGAACAGCCCCAGGGGTATCACCAGCATCCACCACAGACTCCCCCTGCCTTCCCTCCCGTCGCGCGGAGCCCGCACTTTTCACACGCGTCCCCGATGCCCGGCAGTCTACCGCCGCCCTTGAATGGCGCTGCGCCGCACCAAGCTCACCCAGAACAGTCACAATATCCAGGACACGCAGCCGGCTCGCAGCTCCCGCCGCTCGCGCGACCATACTCGAGCTCCGTGATGCCGAGCAACGGCGCCTCCCCCTACGCAACGCCGCACGGTCACCCGGCCGGCCACCCAGAGGGCCATGCGCAATCTCCCACTCGGGAATCTCAATCGCCATACCGCATGCGAGGCAGCGGCGCTGGATACGGCCCTGCCATGATGCGGGAGCAAAGACCTAGCTCGCCTCAGGAAACGGTACGCAGAATCTGGAAATCCCCACTGGCGCCATGTTTACTGACCAATTGTTTTCCGCACAGAAGCCTGCTCGAGCAGCCGACCCCATGTCTTTCGCCAGTATACTCTCAGGCCCGTCGGATGAACAGCCTGCGAGAAAGCCCTCCCCTGCGCCTACCGCATACTCCGCCCACACACCGCACGCCCCTCCCTCGTTTGAACACCGCCATGTGAACCATGGCCCTGCGCCTGGAGCTCTGTACCCCAAGTCGGAGCCCCGTTTTGGGTTCGACAAACGCATGGAAAGCCCTCGAGGCCCGCCCGCCACCAATGGGTTCGCCAAACCGGAGGCAGAATACCACGCTCCTGTTCCTCGGCCACCGCTGCGAAAGCCTTTCCCGCCTGGCGTCGATTTGGAGCAGGTCAACAGGGCTGCAGCTGAGATTGATCAGGCCGAGAAGAGTGATATTGAGGATCCTGCATTCGGTGCTGAATATGAACGGTATAAACATAAGAGTCACAAACGTTCGTTGGACAGCAGTAGAGCGGAGCAAATCCGACGCAAGGTATGTTCGGGAGAGGAATTGAAGTCCTTTTTCAATGCACAATACTGACAACAACTTAGCGTCGCCGCAACGAGTTCTTGGTTGATCTAGGTAGATCCTTTGAGCGACAGGTCATCTTGGGCAGTGAACGGTTCCGAACCCTTAACGAAGGTGCTGTGGTTGCCGAAGTCCAACAAAAGGAGGTGCAGGACGAAAAGGAGCGAAAGAAGGACATGCAACGCAAGCGCCGTCGCGAAAATACCGTGCGCCAAGAAATGCAGAAGAAGCTGGAAGCTGAGCGCAAAGCCGACAGAGCACAGGAGCCCGGCGAAAGACTCAAATTCCTGCGTGAAGCGGAGCGAGCTCAAAAGAAGATCCGCACCACCAAGCGCGCCCTGGAAGGAGGGGATGGTCACGACGAGCTTGGTGAAGTCACCCCTCTCGCACCTAACCTCGAGGGCGGAACAACAAGCTCGTTTGCAATTGGCAGCGATGCTGCACGACGCCGATCTGGCCGCGCTGCTGGTCCTGTCACTCGTCCTAAAAAGTCCAAGGAGCAGAAGCAAGCAGAAAAGGATATGGCGGAGGCTGCCTGGAATGCTGGCCTCGATGACGACCTTTACCTCACTCCAAGTGGTCGCAGAGACGCCCATCACTCTAAGGAGGGCACTCCCATGTCTCAACTACATTACGACAGCAAGGGCTACAACCAAATCTACGACCAGATTTGGCGCGATATCGCACGCAAGGATATTCCCAAGGTTTACCGCATCAAGACAACATCACTTTCCACCCGACAGGAGAATCTGCGCAAGACGGCACAGCTGGCCAGCAAGCAGTCGCGCAAATGGCAGGAGCGCACAAACAAGAGCACCAAGGATACCCAGGCGCGTGCCAAGCGCGCTATGCGTGAAATGATGACCTTCTGGAAGCGCAACGAGCGCGAGGAACGTGATCTGCGCCGCGTGGCAGAGAAGCAGGAGCTGGAATCCGCCAAGAAGGCCGAGGCCGACCGTGAAGCCAACCGACAAAAGCGCAAGCTTAACTTCCTGATCTCGCAAACCGAGTTGTACTCTCACTTCATCGGGCGCAAGATCAAGACCGACGAGGCACAGGGCGACAGCGTCGTTGCCGCTACTGGCGAGACGGTTCAACCTGGCAAACCCGATGCGCACACTGTTAATCTCCCCGACAGCGTTGCTAATCCCAATGCTAAGACTACCGCGTTCGAGGACCTTGACTTCGACGCTGAGGATGAAACTGTACTGCAGCAGGCCGCCATGACCAATGCGCAGAATGCCGTGCAGGAAGCTCAGGACCGTGCGCGTGCCTTCAACAACCAACAAGAGGGCGACAACATGGCAGCGTTTGATGATGGAGAGATGAACTTCCAGAACCCAACCAGTTTGGGTGATATTGAGATATCCCAGCCTACTATGCTGAATGCTCAACTGAAGGAATACCAGCTCAAGGGTCTCAACTGGCTTGTCAACTTGTATGAGCAGGGTATCAACGGTATCTTGGCAGATGAGATGGGTCTGGGTAAAACCATTCAGTCCATCTCCGTGATGGCCTATCTGGCCGAGGTCCACAACATTTGGGGTCCCTTCTTGGTCATCGCACCAGCATCCACCCTCCACAACTGGCAGCAGGAAATCACAAGATTCGTGCCGAACATCAAGGTCCTGCCTTACTGGGGTAACGCCAAGGATCGTAAGATTCTGCGAAAGTTCTGGGATCGCAAGCACATCACATACAACCGCGACTCCGAGTTCCACGTTCTCGTCACCTCTTACCAGCTTGTCGTTCTAGACGCACAGTACTTCCAGAAGGTCAAGTGGCAGTACATGATTCTGGACGAGGCTCAAGCCATCAAGTCTTCTTCTAGTTCGCGTTGGAAGAATCTGCTAGGCTTCAGCTGTCGCAATCGTCTCTTGTTGACCGGTACTCCGATTCAAAACAACATGCAGGAACTGTGGGCCTTGCTTCACTTTATCATGCCTACTCTGTTCGATTCACACGACGAGTTCAGCGAATGGTTCTCCAAGGATATTGAATCACACGCTCAGAGTAACACCAAGCTTAACGAAGACCAGCTGAAGCGTTTGCACATGATCTTGAAACCCTTCATGCTGCGTCGTGTCAAGAAGAACGTGCAGCAGGAACTTGGTGACAAGGTCGAGAAGGATATCTTCTGTGACCTGACATACCGCCAGCGCGCCCTGTACGCGAATCTGCGCAACCGTGTCAGCATCATTGATCTCATCGAGAAGGCCGCCACCGGCGACGACACTGACAGTAGTACTCTGATGAACTTGGTTATGCAATTCCGAAAGGTGTGTAACCACCCTGACCTCTTCGAGCGCGCGGAAACCAAGTCACCTTTCTCCGCCGCGACTTTCGCCGAAACCGCCTCCTTTGTGCGCGAAGGAAACTTCGTCGATGTCCGCTACTCGACCCAAAATCTGATCGGCTATGACCTGCCACGTCTTTTGTGCAGTCCTGAGGGACGACTCGACCTTCCGGGCTCCGCGAACCCTCGCGTCGGCTTCCAAACGAAGTATCTCTCTCACCTCATGAATGTCTGGACACCCGAGAACATTCACAAGAGCGCACGTGAAAATGGAGCCTTCTCATTTTTGCGTTTCGTCGATACTTCTCCTGCAGAAGCAAGTGAGATCGCTCGACTTGGTGTGTATGAGCGCGCAGAGCGTCGCCGTAGCAAACCAAACCGACTTTCTGCCTTGAATGTCATCTATGATGAGAGTGATGATTGCAAGAACTCGGTGTTATCGCACTCAATGTTGAATATTGTGGATCGAGAAGACCGCCAGGCTGTGCGTGATATCGCCGTTGAGGGCCGCATGAAGGACCTGGTGACCGTTTCGCGTTCGGCTTTCGAGAGACAAGGACTCCATTTGATCGAACCTTGCGCGGCTCCCAAGGCCTCAGCTCCCCCGATTACTGTGTCTGCCTCTGGTCAGCAAGCGATGCGTGAATCTGACCGTGCCTTGTTTAATGCTTCTGTTCGTCAAGCGCTGTCTGGTCACCGCACCCGGCAGCTCGAGGAACAGATCCTGATCAAGAAGGTAGACCCTGCGCCTTACTCTCACCCGCCAATGCTTCCCGCGCCTGGCTCACTCAAGGGGCGCTACAGCCACATTGAGGTGCCGTCGATGCGTCGCTTCGTAACAGACTCCGGCAAGCTGGCTAAGCTGGATGAACTATTGCGCCAGCTCAAGCCCGGTGGTCGCCGTGTTCTTCTCTACTTCCAGATGACCCGCATGATCGATCTGATGGAAGAGTACCTGACATACAGGAACTTCAAGTACTGTCGTCTGGACGGAAGCACCAAGCTAGAAGACCGTCGCGACACAGTCGCCGACTTCCAATCGAACCCAGAGATCTTCGTCTTCCTGCTATCCACCCGTGCCGGTGGTCTCGGTATCAACTTGACGGCCGCCGACACGGTCATCTTCTACGACTCCGACTGGAACCCCACCATCGATTCGCAGGCTATGGATCGTGCCCATCGTCTCGGTCAAACCCGCCAGGTCACCGTCTACCGTCTCATCACGCGCGGAACCATCGAAGAGCGAATCCGCAAGCGCGCCCTGCAGAAGGAAGAAGTGCAGCGCGTCGTCATCACAGGCGGTGCCTCCGGCGGAGTCGACTTCAACACTCGTGCCCGCGAGAACCGCACCAAGGACATCGCGCTCTGGCTCGCGGACGACGACGAAGCCGAACTCATCGAACAAAAAGAGAAAGAGGCCATCGAGCGCGGCGAAACCCTCGGAGCAAAGGGCGGCAAGAAGGCCGCTGCCCAGAAACGCAAGCGAGATCTCACTCTCGATGACATGTACCATGAAGGTAAGCAATACCCAATCCCACGCAACCCGTTTCGGTCCCAACTAACAATCATTCAGGCGAGGGTAACTTCGACGACGCAAGCGCTAAGCCTTCCGGCGCCGCTACACCCGCAGAAGAACCCGTCGAATCCCCCTCCACGCCCGCGAAGCGCGGTCGAGGCCGCGGTCCCGGCAAGGGGACCTCGAAACGCGCCAAGACCACTAAAGAGCGTCTCCGTCTGATCGACGGCGACGGCGGCCTTGATTAATTTTTTTGTCAACTAATGTCTACCCGGGGCGTTCATTTCAGCTTTTTTTCTTCTTTGCTTTACTCTCTTCTTTCCTTTCCGTTCTCTCTGTTCTTTCTTTCTGTCTGGCAGATACATGGTACATGCACTGCTCTGTATTATCACAACCCTTGATTCGGTATTCACAAGACTGATGGTGCAAGGATGAAAAGATTACGATGGACTTGGTCTGGCTGGGAGAGGTCGGACCCGGTCTGGAGTGATGGTCTTCGTTTTCTTTTTTTTTTCGTTCTACATTGTTCTTTACTTCCATCTTTGACTTTTCTTGCTTTGATGTTCAAAAAGGCGCTACTTGGATTTAGTTATGAGGGTCAAATGGATTGATTGATATTATGGATTCTGATTCTGATCTGATCTTGATCTGTAGACTTCACTTCTTAGTAGTAAAGTAAGTAACCTTGGAAAGCGTCACTATTCGCTAGATTTTAGCGTATCTGCTTCGTATCCGGTAGAACTGCTTTCATCCTGCAGTGCCAGAGCATATCTTCTATTCTTACAATTGACGCAGTGAATGACGAACGAAGTTGTCCAAGTCTTTGCAACTTACCTCCCCACAGGCCCGGTAACAAGTAAAGTTTTAGCATTACCATAGGCAAACGTCTTCGGCTAACTTCACCCATCAACCCACTTCCAACGCTTCCTTGGTCTTCTCAAAGATTCAAAATCGTTCAAGCTCAACCGCCTTCTTGAACACAACTCTCATTCCCACCCATCGTAGCATCGCCCATCGATGTAGGTTTCCACTCATGCACCCCGCAACCGGTGCTCACGCACGCACCGCTTCGGATCCGCCGATGCCTCGCGTAGATTGCCAATGGGTAGCGGTGCGAAGCTGGCGAATTCCAAGGCTCATAGTGGGTGTTCACTTCTGCGGCAATTAGTGCAATGCTCTTCTAGGTCTTGGGGTCATGAATGGCATTGTTTGGGTGTTTCCAATTTTTCGGTGCGCGGGTTAGGGCTTTGTGTCCACGTTGGGATTTGAGAGGAGAGTTTGGGTTCTGGTTTCTACCAATTGGGCTTGGGGCTCTACTGTTCATTTTGGAAATACATGTCCAGGTGGGTATTGAGGACTTGTTTGAGGTAACACAACTGACGTTTTGATGCTTCGCAGCATACTTTCAACGACGCAAGGGGTCAATGCTTCAAGGCTGAAGTGCATTGAAGATCCCAGATACAAAGTTTTTTGCCACATTGAAGCTGAGTATCCAAACACCAAAGAAATCACACGGCGTGTACAAGCCGTACCAGACACCGGCCCTTAGGGCTATGCCACGGATTTTTGAGCAAACCCCATACTAAGGCCGAGATCCCGGGTATAAAGTAGATCCCGGACTCCACATGTCAAGACCCTCAGACGGTGAATGAAGCGAAAAGTGGCAAGTTACGAGGCCCGCGGCAGCCGGCAGCCGCTGTTGGCCACTTCGGGAAGGGATACCCGTGCCTGTCCCAATCTGGACCAATCAGAGCCCGTTCTTTGTAAGCTGAGGGATGACTAACATCCCCGCCGGGATCTGGATTGATTTTCTTCTCCCGCGCGGTCTACTTGATCTGTACATTTCTCCTGATCTCGAGGAGTCTGCTCTTTTACTCATTGTTCCACCTCATTTCTGCATTGCATTCGCTATGGAGGCTCTCTTGCAGCAGTCCCGTTCCATGTGCCCATTCCTCAAGCGCACATCCCCCACCACCCTCCGCACGCTCTCGACCGCTACTCGCCCTAACTCGAGCCCCGGAGGCGGCACCATGTCCAATTTGCAGGTCATTGCCCGCCGCTGCCCGGTCATGAACAAGGCTCTCGCCGTGCAGAGTGCCCGTCTCAGCGGCTCCAAGCGATTCACCTCGCGCGCCGCCGGTGTCGCTGCATTCCAGCCAATGCGGGCCCCCATCGGCAGACGGGACCTGCACAGTTCCAACGGCAACCCCGCCAGTCTCGCCTCTGGCGGATACCAGAAGAACGAGCAAGGTAAATAGACTTTGTGGAGGCTTGTGCGACCCTCAATGCTAAATCGACTGCAGGAAACCATAACCCAGCCAATCCGCTGCGCTCGTCTCCTGCCGCTGCCGAGGCCGCGTTCCGCGGCCCCCCCGATGCGCCCACCAACAAGCCCTACAACTACCAGGGCTTCTATGATGCGGAGCTGCAGAAGAAGCACAATGATAAGTCTTACCGCTACTTCAACAACATCAACCGTCTCGCCAAGGAGTTCCCGCGTGCCCACACCGCGTCTGCCGAGGAGCGTGTGACTGTCTGGTGCTCCAATGACTACCTCGGCATGGGACGCAACCAGCAGGTTTTGGATACCATGCACAAGACGCTGGATACCTATGGATCTGGCGCAGGTGGTACCCGTAACATCTCGGGCCACAACCAGCACGCGGTCACTTTGGAGAAGACCCTCGCCAAGTTGCATGGCAAGGAGGCTGCATTGGTCTTCAGCTCGTGCTTCGTGGCTAACGATGCTACTTTGGCAACCCTGGGAAGTAAGCTTCCGGATTGTGTTATCCTCTCGGACAGCCTCAACCATGCCTCTATGATTCAAGGCATCCGCCACTCTGGCGCGAAAAAGATGGTTTTCAAGCACAACGATTTGGAAGACCTCGAAACCAAGCTGGCTTCTTTGCCCTTGAGCACCCCGAAGATCATTGCTTTCGAGTCCGTGTACAGCATGTGCGGATCGATCGCCCCTATAGAGAAGATCCAAGATCTTGCCGATAAGTACGGTGCCATCACTTTCTTGGACGAAGTCCACGCCGTGGGCATGTACGGCCCGCACGGCGCCGGAGTCGCCGAGCACCTGGACTACGACAAGTGGGCATCGCAGGACTCAGCCTCCCCGCAAAACACCAAGGGCACCGTCCAGGACCGCGTCGATATCATCACCGGTACCCTCGGCAAAGCCTACGGTAGCGTGGGTGGCTACATCGCCGGCTCCGCAGCCATGGTCGACACCATCCGCTCTCTCGCCCCGGGCTTCATCTTCACCACCTCTCTCCCGCCCTGCACCATGGCCGGAGCCAACACCGCCATTGAATTCCTCGCCCACGAACCCCGCGAAAGAACCCTCCAACAGCTCCACACCCGTGCCGTGAAGAAGTCCCTCAAGGACCTCGACATCCCCGTCATCCCCAACCCATCCCACATCGTCCCTCTCCTCGTTGGCTCCGCCGAGCTAGCCAAGAAAGCATCCGACAAGCTCCTCGAAGAGCACGGCATCTATGTCCAGGCCATTAACTACCCCACCGTCCCCCGCGGCGAGGAGCGTCTGCGCATCACCCCAACCCCGGGCCACACCCAGCCCCTCCGCGACCATCTCATCGAGGCCGTGCAGGCCGTCTGGAACGACCTCGGCCTCAAGCGCACTAGTGACTGGCAGAGCGAGGGCGGTTTCGTCGGTGTCGGCGTTGAAGGCGCCGAGGCCGCTAACTTGCCTATCTGGGAGGACTCCCAGCTCGGTCTGCAGGCTGGCGAGACTCTCGATGCTGCGATTGCTCGTGAGTTCGATGCTCCGAGGACTTCGCAGCCTTTGAAGACTGCTACCCCTTTGACTGAGAAGGCTCACTCTGCTGTGAACACCCCTGTTGGTGTCGCTGCTTAGAGATTTGACTCTCACTTCTCGGTTTTGGGGGTACTCGGTCGTCGATATTCCCGTCCATTCTTTTAATATTATTTACATACGGTCATATTTGAACATATGCATCCGTTTATTCAATCATAACATAACATTGACTTGTGTCTATCTTTTCGCTTTTGTAAATCCCCCCGAGCTCATCTTAAGGGCTTATAGTCCCACTGCACTTCACTTTGTAGTATTGTGTATTTTTCGGTTGTTCAAAGTCCTGACTTTGGAAGCCCTGGAGGTTGTAGCCAGTCACGTCCTCTGAGAATTCACCACCTGCAAGATAGAACGGAGTCAAACCTTCCAAGGTCGCATTTCCTCGGAGCCTAGGAGGCTTGTGCAGATTCAGATCATTTCCCTAGCCCGCGTCACGGCTTAGTGACTTCCAAGTTTTCTTCGCTTGGTCTTTGATAATTTAATCCCGAGATCATCATAGCTTCTTTCAAGATTCCGAGATCTTATTCCAAGGTCATTGTCATGATCACCTGGGCATCCCCAGGTCATCTTCGGAGCTGGCCCGAAGTATCACAGAGTTCTAAATGTCTACACAGTTGTCTTGTCGGTGGATTTCCCATAACCTTGATTTAACTTTCGTTTAAGGTAACCGTTTTCTTTTCCTTTTTCTAAACTATATCCAAATTAAGCATAAAGAGCCCTGATCCCTGGAACACGTCGTGGTCGGTGGGTGCTCGGTGTGGGCTTGATGGATATGTTTCCACCCAAGTTTACCTTGAAGTTACTTTGAAAGAACGTTAGAGTCTGATAGCTTCTGCATGAAGGTAATAATGGAAATAGCCTAGATTTATCACCGGGGCATCAAAATTAGACTACAGATCCATGAATACTAGGTAGGATAATTGAAACCTTGGAAATCGGTCAAACCAGGCACCGCCAAACACCACCTTGGACCTTCAGCAAATTTCCTTCCTCTCGACAGTGTTAGTTTCCAAGGTGAGCTCCAGATAATACGAGATTCCAAGCTTGACCTCGGGAGGATTGACTATTTGAATTTATGGATATATCTTTCCCTTAATCACGGGTGAATGTTTCAATCTTGGACATTGATGTATCTACTTCCAACGTTCAAGCTAGATCCATGGACATACTTCAGTCCCAAGGTTCATTCCAACCTTGGAAGAGATCGGTACGAGACCTGTGAGAAGTGTACTGTTGCTCAACGATGAGATTCCAAGGTTATCACCTGGGCATGACTGTTTTTCGCTGTACCTCCAAGGGCCACGCACCTGGGCAGAGATACTCTAGGTAGCATGTCTAGTCCTAAAGCAAAACGACCATGGAAGAATCTGTCCCTACTCCCGAGCTCAAGGGTTCAAGGTTGAGATATGAAAAATATGGTATGATCAATTCTTTTAGCTATGTAACATTGTCTCAAAGATATAGAAACAGATGAAAATGACAATTTTGAACCACAAAGCGCCGAATCCCATACAAGCGGCACGGACAAGAAATCCAAACCCACAAAACCGCTAAATCTATTTGCGACCACCACGGCTGACCTTCGGGAATTCAACGGGGATACGCAGACGAGCAACGCGACGAGCATTCGCCTCAGCCTTTCCACCCTTGATGTTCCACTTCGCGAACTCCGTCTCACGAGGCTTGTCAATACGACAACCCAGCTCGCGGAAGAACTGGTGGATCGTCGTCGGGTCCAGACGCAGATCGTCACGCAGATCAGAAGGATCGGTAGCAAGCTCGTTGGACGCATTACCGCCCAGAGAGCTGGAGCCACCATCCTTAGCCGGCTGAGGGGGGATGTGCAGCGAGAGAGCGCAGATAGTGGTTTGCAGGAGGGTGAAGTCGTTCTTGGAGACGTAGCCGCCGGTAGGTGCGAAGCGGCGGCGAACAGCATCGACCACGGACTCGGGGAGGAGATCTGAGGATTCTTCGGAGTTGGCGGCAGAGCCAGTTGTGTTGGAGAGGATGCGACGGAGTTCTTCGCGAGGGGGAAGACGCTTTGAGCCGGGACCGCCTCCCTTGGCGTTTGCGCCGCCGCTCTTGAGACAGCGGCCGAATTCGATGAGGAGCTGGATGAAGCGCAGGACCTGGAGGTGGGTTGTGTTGTCTGAGAGGACGACTGCGCCGACGCGGCTGGAGACGTAGCGGGAGACGGTGGTGACACCGAGACCGGCTTCGACTTGGGCTTTCCATTCGTCGACGCCGTTGAGCTGGGTGAGGGTGCCGTGGCTGCCTGGGACGAGGGTTTCGATCGTGTAGACGTCTGAGGGGTGCGAGGCGGAGAGATCGGGGGTTGGGAGCGGTTTGGCGGCTTGCACTTCGGCTTGCACGGCGAGTTCCTTGGCCGGCCGGAGGCTGTGTTGGAGGGCATGGAGGAGATGAGAGCTGCGCCGGCTTGGGGCACGGCGCCGGTGGGTGCGTTGGAGAGCTGGGCGTTCTCGGCCATGGATTGCACGGCCTTGCGGGATTGCTTGGTACCGAAGGTGTTGGTGAGCGCTGTGCGCTGGGCACGCATTGTCTGATGGTTGTTAGTCTTCTGCTTGTTGGGGGTGGTTCTAGGGCTGCCAAGTACCATATCTTCATCGGAGTCCTCGTCCTCAGCCTTGCGGGTTCGCACTGCTCCCCGCAGAGTCGCCCGTCGGACCTCGACAACCTTCCATGTCTTGCGCTCGGGATCGACAACTGCGACATAGTGCTTCAACTGGGAATCGGTGTCATCTCCCGTGCCTTCACGGCCGACAAAGTCCAGCTTGGCATGGTCTGAAGACTGCAGCAGCATCTCCGATGAGACGATGCCCGGGTTTCTGTTCGAGGTCGCAGACTTCGAGACATTGGCGCGGTTCTTGGTGTATGGGTTCCAGGTAAGATTCTTCGAGCTCTGAAGACCGGGGGTGTTGACTGCGATGCGCGAGGACCGTTAGCAATGGCTCAGATCTTGCAAAGAAAAGCTTTGCACTCACCAATCACCGGAGCCAATTCGCTCTTATCTTCGACAACGCTGGCAGCCAGCGGGGGAAGCGTCTGCAGAGCGGGCTTCTTGCTTGGACGGTCATTGTCGGTAGAGCGCTTGCGCTTCTGATCTGTTTTACTTGACGGCATTATGGCGTTATAGCTGTGGAATCTCCGACCCTTAGCTTTCGTCGTGAATCGGCTTTAGCGCGGTGAAATAAAATGTCTTTGTCTGGCAGAAAATTTTACGAGCGGAGACGCGGCGGGCGGTGAAGTGATCCACGCACAAAGGAATATTGACGTATGGAGATCTCGTCACTGATGCGTAGAGAGCGTAGAGAGCTTACAGATTTACGGGTTACAATATCATCAAAGTGTGCACTCATCAAGTCATCGATTCATCTGAGTAGCTAAACCAAAGACCTCCGAGCTATTCCATGGATTTTGTTTTGATAAACTCCCGGAAGTAACCTCTCCACTACTTTTGACCAACCCGAAGGAAAGCCGTAAAGCATGAGAATTGACCAGTCACCCCAAGCCGTGCTCAAAGACCAATAAATGGTCCTCCAACATCCAGCTAAACACAGGACCTTCTCCGAGTAATAACCATGCCCAACATCAATTCGTAAACGTAAATGAATCCGAGGTGTTGGAAGAGGGTAGACTGTTTGATAACAGTGGATTCCGTCGTCCGAATTGCAATTTCTTCTTGAGGTCGGAAATTTCAAGGGACAGGGCACTCGTTTTAAGTGAGAAGCGTATCGCGAAACGAAAAGGTAACGTCGATTTCAGTTGTCGTGTTTAGTGTTCAAACATGAGCCCGAGCGTGGTGCGCTGAGATGGAGGGGGCGAGTAGTTTATTTGCTGGATGACATGTTAGTATCGTGATTCGATGCGATAGCTCAATGGCAGCTGCCAAAAGCTTGAGCTGGAGCGACTTACGATCGTGCTCTCATCTTTCTTCTCTTGCGCTTGAGACGGCGAACGCGCTTCTTTCTCCACTTAGCTCTCATCTTCGTACTGTGTATTGGTTAGCGCATGGTCTGATATCATTATAAGCTTCCGGAAAGCTACTCACGATTTCTGCGAGGATGAAGAAAGATAGTAGAAAGAAAGACGAAGTGTGGCGGGCCGAGACGCATTTGAGTGCGCCTGCTGGCTGAGTCATCCTCGCTTAGGGCGGTCACGTGAGGAACATAAAGCCTTCCATCTCCGACCACACATAGCCATGCCAGCTGCCAGCTGGGGATTTTGGGAAATTGGTAGGGCAAGCTAACTGGATCAATTCAATCTTGATCCACTTAATACATCATATTTTCTGGGGCTGCATCAATTGGCGAATTACGTCGTGGTTCATTTAATCGTCGGGTGATGCTGTCACTGCGGTAGCCCTAACATCGTATCTTCTCTACACACTTGCATTTCGACACATCGTGTTGCAAACTATGAAAACAGCTGCAACAATTTCACATGAGAATGTGGACTCAGGAATGAATTCATAGTATGACCTTGTTGTTGAGATGCTAAGCTCTAGAGCTACTGGCGCGAATCATGCCTCACTTGGGCTGCTTGCAGTTTCAATCATAACAATTCAATTATTTAGTCGCCCCATGTTTTGTATTCATTTGAAGCATTAGTATATATCACAATTGGTCATGAACAGTCCAAAAAATTCGGTCACACCGAAGTGAACCCCATAAGCGCAAGCCAGTACCCCAGAATTAGTACTGGTAGCGGTATGTCGGCGCCAAGTCGCCGAGGTATTCCTCTTCCTCCTCCGGTATCGCCGCAGGATCAACAGCTGCGTGATCGCGCTTGCGGTTCTCGAACCAACACGCGAGCCCATAAGCCACACACATGACACCAGACAAGCACACAAAGGAAAGGCAAATAATGTACCCGGTGCGGTAATCAATGGCACCATTCTTTTCGACGAAAGAATAGGTTGCAATAATACCACCGATGTTACCGAATCCAACCTGCCACGCGGTGCCCACGCTTCGTCGATGGTGGCCGCCTAAGTTCATGGCGAACCAGCATACAATAACAGGCATCGCGCTATAGCATCCACACGTAACCAAGAACAGCGCACCATATTGAGGTGATGTTTGGTTGTGGATCGTTAAAAGCATGATGAACCCGGCCACGGCAATAGCCATGGGAATGAGAGTGAACGCCAGCCGGTGACGCATCTTATCAGAGCATACAGCGATGACCATGGAAAACCCGAATGATGCAGCCCAAGGGGGAATCGAGTAAAACTGAGTTTTGATGTTATCATAACCGTATGTCTTGATAATTGTTGGGGCGAAGTAGGCGTAGCCTGGATACAGTTAGTGATATCAAATCAAGGCCATCGAGAAAAACACGTACTATAAGCTGGAACGATCAAACCGAAGTACATCAAGCCTCCAAGGAAGACCTTGTCTAAAGACAGTCAGTAAATATAATGTGAGATGGACGCTGATGCCAACTTACAGTCCTTAAAGACACCCAAAACTTCACGTCTGCCCATGCGCACGTTGCTCGCAGCCTTGCCAACGTCCTTGGCAAGCTTCGCGCGCACGAACGTGCGCTCTTCTTCGTTCAGCCACTTGACATCCTCTGGGAAATCAGCAATGAAGAAGAACAATATGATAGCAACGACGCTCGTCAAAACACCCTCAATGATGAAAACCCAACGCCAGCCACGGTAGCCCTGCATGCCCTCCATCTTGGCGATTCCACTGGCAAGAAGGCCACCAAAAGCACCAGCCAAAGAAGTAGAGCTGAAGAAGAAGCTGAATCGCTTTTGCGCTTCGGATCGCTTGTACCACATGCCCAATAGATAGAAACCTGGCGTTCGTCAGAAAAGCGTCACAGGATGCTTCGAGCTTTACTCACAGCCTGGGAACATGGCAGTCTCGAAGACACCCAAGAAAAATCGAGTGGCCATCAATCCACCCCAGTTAGTCACTAGACCTTGGAAGATCAGGACCAGGCCAAACATAAACATGCAAATCGACACTATATATCCATCAGCGATCTGTTGCCGAATCCAAGGCACAGAGGTGAAACTCACGCCAGACGTGGGGCTTGAGCTTCTTCAACATCATATTTGATGGGATTTCGAAGATGATGTACGGCACGAAGAAAATTGTGAGCGCGGTGTTATATCTCGTTCCTTCGACGATATCCAAATCTTCCTTGAGTCCGAGAATAGCGGCATTCGAAATATTGACTCTGCGACAGTGACGTCAGCAAACATAAAAAAGTCCGCGATCCCATGTTTTCTTACCTGTCTAAGAACGCAAGGAGGTACATAATGCAAATCGGGGGCAGAATGTGCCAGTCGATCTTGGCCATCAACTTGCGCTCGGTTGTTGTTGTGAGGGGAGGCAATTCGCCCATCTGCGAACTAGCCTGGCTCTCGCCATGATCAATCGGTTCTTTCGTTTCTGCGCGGGGCGAACAGTTAGTCTATGCGCGAGGCCGCAAGGTGTCGACGCGTGAATGGAGATAGCTTTTCCACCGAGAAGTCTGGGGTAAGGTTGGAAAATGCTGGACTCACCTGCGACTTCCATGATTATATAAATGCGCTAACAAAATGCGCACGAGTCTGAAGAGGATCGGCAGGAGAGAAGCGCAAGAGAAGAGTCAAAAAGGACTTTCAATTGCCCGGGGGTCAGGCGCAGATCGCTGACAATTAGGGAGAACAGGGATGGGCTACCCGAGGTACAATGCTCAATCGCCCACGTATACAAGGATCGCGGAATAGCGGAATAGAAGAGGGAAGGATATGAACAGGAGAACAAGAGAGTACAAGATTGAGCAATAGGAAAAACCAAAAGTGCGACCCAAGACTTTGAGTCACCGTAGATTCATCCATCCTAGCATCTCAGCTGTAGATCCACTCCGGGGCCCGATCTCGGCCAGTAGTGCGAGCCCGTCTTTTTGTACTCGGCTCTTCAATTGTGCTGATCGGCAATTGTTATCTTTTGTGCAACGTGGTATATGACACGACATATCAATTGAATAAAAGTCTAATTGAATTGTTCACCGTAGGTCCGTAGGTGTTTCGTTATTGCAACTGTGTATACCGCGAAAGACCCTCGGTTCCCCGCAAAAAATGAAAATTTAGGGGGCGCCGACCGGCCAATGGCCTCGGGGCCGAATGTCCATCAAAGTCTTGGCTGCGGCCTTGGAGCCTGAAGGGTGCGGGGGGTTACATTTGATGACTTTATAGAACTGCCCCAAGTGTTCTGTTCATTCCTAGTAGACTCTACTCGTACTGGAATATGATCGCATTCTGACTTTCAGCTGCAAGCTATTGGGTGCGTGGATCCTGCACAGACCATGCTTTCTGTAGATCTGAAACCCGCCGTGGGTCTACGCTGCAGGTTCGGTGCTAATAAAGGGCCGAACACCAATCTTGAGCAAGACCTGCAATATGAAGTATAGTTGTACTCTATATGAAAGCCACATGGACATGCACTAAATCAATCTTCGAACCTGGAATTGTTGGACTTTACCCTAAAGCGCAAGTGGGTGACTGCAAAACGCACTACACTAGCAACCCATGCAGATGCAGATGACGTGAGACAAATCTCCAAGGATTGAAATTAAAAGTTTCCATTCATTCCGACCTATAGCCACGAGAAAAATTACTCCAACAAGCCCAAAATGGCACCGGAAAGGGCCGAGATGCAGAGACTGCCCCGATTGAAGACCTACTCCACAGCAATGACCTCCATCTGAATATCCGGTGTATTCATCTTGGAGACCAGCACCGTAGTTCGCGGGGGCGCAAAAGGAAGTTTCCTCTGATAAACAGCCTCGAACTCTGGAACACCCTGAGCGCCCTCGGTGAGGTAAACCTACAAACCATCAGCATGAAAAGAAAGGTCAATACAAACACTCGCCATACTGTAGTTTTGACAATCCTCCCCAGCGACGAACCCGCCGCTTTGAGGATCGCCTCTATATTCAAGAAGATCCGCTCAGCAGTGACAGCAGGCGGCCCAATAAAAAAGCCCACGCGGGGCCCGGCTGCTATTTGGGCCGCTACATAGATCGTCCCGTTGACTTTAAACGCTTGAGACTGTGATTGGTAAGATGGGGTTTGAGGGCCAAGCTATATGAACAAGGATCGCTTACCGAGCGGCTCGGTGCTGAGCAGTCAGCAACGCAAACACAATGACTCGAAGGGGCACTTACGCTCAGGGGCTGCTGATGTTCGTATACATTCGATTGGAGGTCTGCGCTGTGGGATACTGTGGTAGTCCGGTGGAGGATGCTCTGGAGGCTCTGGTTCTGAGTTTGCCTGTGTCATTTTTGAGGAAAAAGCAAAAGGTTGTCGCGTGTGGTCAATATATTTGTAAATAAAAATGAAAGGCTTGTTCCGTGGCAATGGCACCGCCCTTGGGGGATGCGAGGGGAGAGCACTATAACTGGCCTATCACGGACTTGTATAGCCGCACGAGGTGCAGTGCTATTTGGCTTATGGACGGCCCACATTTCATGCACCCCATTTCAGAAGTCGTAGCGTCGATTGTTTTTATTGGAGTCGCTTTGGTTTCGAATATACTGCAAAATTAAAAGTGGGAAAGTGAAAGCTTGGAAGTGAAGAGCTTATGTGAGTTAGGGTGGATGCCAAGAAATTCAAGATTCAACCGTGAAGTTAACTTATCAAACTTTATATACTTCGGACCCAATATTGAAGGTACCTGTCAAAAGATTTCTAGTCTCTTAAAATCAAGCCCTTACTATCCAGAAATTCTATATGCTACGACAGATGTCTTCTGTAATAGGAATGATTTTTGGAAAGCGATATCGGTAGCATTTTGAGTGAGAAACGCAAAGTAACCAATACACCACATATACCCAGGTTTGAAAGTTACAGAAGAGGGGCCCAGGTATTTTGCAGTGATATTGAGCCTCGAAGGAGGAGAGGCCGAAGCGTTGCATAAGTAGGCTACATCGTCTTTCAAGCAGGCAGCACCCATGTGGTCACAGACTTAGTGGGAATATTACCACTCCATGTCTGCCCACTGTTAGTAGACACAGTGACATAGACGTCATTCGCAAATGTATTCTCAATGACGACCGTCCGCGTCCCGTCAGGGTTCAGGGAAGCGACCGACTGCACACCCCCGCCATCAGAATAAGTGTAGCTCCCGCTGCCACTTAGAACCACGGCACCAGGCGGCATGAACTTGCTGAATTGCGCCATCATGTAATACGCCGGGTTGAACGTGTATCCACCATTGGCGATAGTGACCAGGCCACGGCAAGTAGCACAGCCACCGCTCGACAGATGAGGGCCATCTTGGTCATTGGTACCGAGTGTCCAGGCTGTGACGCCTGACGCCCAGTTCTGTAACGGTCCCATGGTGAAGTCGGCGGCTTGATTCCATGACGCGGATGCTGGGGTCCAGCATTCGGTCATGTATTGCTTGATGCTTGGATTGGTTTGGTGGAATTTTGTAAGGACTGTCCAGTCCACGTTGCTGGCATAGCAGTGCCATGCAACCGAGTCGACGTATTTGCTAGCTCCGTTGATGACGTTTTGAGGATACGAGGTTACGTCTGGAAATGTTAGCAACTGCCGTGGATTCAGAGGAAATCAGATCACATACCGGTATTGTGATCATAGGCCCAAACTTTGGTATCCAAGCCAGCTTGCGCAAGAGCAGGGCCAATATAGTTCTGGATCAACTGTGCAGACTCATAGTCAAAAACGTACATGGTCGGATACCCAGCCTGACTATTGAGAGGCTCATTCTGAACTGTGATAGCGTCGATATGGGCGCCGAGCTTCGCGTAAGCCTGAATGTACTTGACAAAGTACTGCGCAAAAGCACTGGCATACCCGGTACTCCCAGTGCCTCCGCTTGTCAGGTACCCATCATTCAAATTGTTGTTAGTAGTAGAACCGTCGATGACTCCATTCAACTTCATCCACCCAGGAGCGCTCCATGGCGAACCCAGAATCTTTAGACTGGACTGAAGAGACTTCATCTTGGCGAGCATGGTTGCCATGGCAGTTCCACGGTCGCCCAAGTTGAATCCAGAGAGGGATGTATCGGCCTTGCCGCCGTTGTCATCGTAAGTATAAGAAGGGTCACCGGACAGATCGGAAGCGCCGATCGTGTGGCGCATCAGAGCAAAATCAGCGCCAGCCCCTGTCATGAGCTCGTTGAGTAGTTGTTGGAGAGTGGAGCTGGACAGGGTGTTGAAAGAGCTGACCGTTGCATCGGTCACAGCAGCTCCGAAACCAACGATGGTCTGCTTGTGGCCGCTTGAAGTATCATCGACAGTCAGCTTCCAGGTCGACTCGGACCCGGGACTGCCGCTGCCTTGGACTGGGGCGGCAATAGAGGATAGCTTGTAATTTCCGCCCGAATTTGAGCAGTACGCCGAGGCAGAGGTAGCTCGCTTCTCTGGGGAGGCGGCTGTTAAGCCCGACAGAAGGAGAAAGGAGAGAAGAGATATGAACATTTTGTGTGATGTATAGAATGATATGTGTTTTTCATGGATAGCTTTGAAATAAATGTGAAATTGCCCGTCCACTGCTTGGAATTTATAGTTATCGAGAACAGACCTGGGAAACGGGCTTTGTTTCACCTATACCAGACCATTTTCCTGAAAGGCGAGTAAAGAGGTTAGCCAAATGAGGGGAAAGACCTCGGAGTACCGGGTGCGTGAGATGAGATTTGTGCCATGTCTAGCGACGGGAATACTACAGTACCACCGACTAGCGCACGCCACTAATACTTTTCTGGGGGCTGAGAAGATGGTCCCTGAGGCTTGTTATGCTTCAGAGAGTAGCTTGGCCCCCATTTGCTCCGGGATCATTCCCTCATTCGACCGTAGCTTGATTCCTAGCTCGTTAGCGTCCGCATCTGCATCTTGCATGGCTTATTATCACCGAAGCTCCGCGGGCAGTTGCCTTGTTCATGAAGCTGTTGTACCAATTGTTCCCCAGCCACCAGGACATAGATCTTTCCACGTGCTGTATGAGAGCGGGGCATGGGAAGAAGAAGCAAAGAGTCAAACCGATCTAAGAGCTTCGGAGCTAACCCCAATTGAGCTTTCCAAGGTACCCAGACAAGGAAGAGTCAAACGGGGTTCGGCGTGGAGGCACGAAACAACAGAACATGAGTGTTGACCGGTGAAGAAGCCAACGATACTGATTTTTCCCACGGACTGTTCGGATACGGACCACGCAGCCCCGGGATCAGGATACTTAGTAAACGGTCTGAGGTTCTGGGCCCTGATAGGTCAGGTCAGCTGTCCTGCACTGCATGTTGACACATCAGAGATACGATTCGGAGACAATTATTTGCGAAGAAGCATCTCGAAGGTCGAATGAAAACTGGACGGTGGAGTCTCCAGTGGAACAAAAGTGGACGAGTCGATTGGCGCTGGAAACAAGTCACTTTTTTTTTGTTTCGCGTGACGTCACCACAGAAAACCCCCCGGTCAGTTATTAACCCCTCCATCGTCGCAAATTGTTTCTTCTTCCCATATACCCCAATTGAATCATCATCTCGATATTCAATCCAAAATGAGCGGCCACACATTCCCCGTCGATCTCAAGCAGTTCAAGCACTTGAAGCTTGACCCCAAGACCCCTCAGCTCTCCGCCGAGCAGAAGAGCGATCTGCTTCACAACATCAATGTTTTCAGAGATGCCCTAGTGGCCTTCACCGCGACAGGCTCTGCTCGTGGTGTCTCTGGACACACTGGTGGTCCCTTCGACACCGCCCCCGAAGTCTGCATTCTGCTTGCCTTCATCAACGCCAACCCCAACAAGTGGGTCGATGCTTTGTACGATGAGGCCGGTCACCGTGTTGCCACTCAATACCTCCTGGCTGCGCTCGATGGAAAGATTGAGCCCGACCACTTGTTGAACTACCGCGCTGCTGACTCCCACCTCCCCGGCCACCCCGAGCTTGGCTTCACCCCCGGTGTGAAGTTCAGCTCCGGTCGTCTCGGTCACATGTGGGGCATGGTCAATGGTATCGCTATGGCCAACAAGGACAAGAACGTCATCATGCTCGGATCTGACGGATCCCAGCAGGAGGGTAACGACGCCGAGGCTGCCCGCCTTGCTGTTGCCCAGAAGCTGAACGTTAAGCTGTTCATCGACAACAACGATGTTACTATTGCTGGACACCCCTCAGAGTACCTCAAGGGCTACGAGGTTGGTCGCACCCTTGATGGCCACGGCCTGAAGGTTCTCCGTGCCCAGGGAGAGGATGTCGACTCTCTGTTCCCCGCCATGTGCGAGATCATCAACTACGACGGCCCCGCCGCAGTGATCGTTGACCGCAAGATGGCCCCCGGTATCGAAGGCATTGAGGGCGAGACTCACGCCCACGATGTCATTACTGTTGATATCGCTCGCAAGTACCTCACCAAGCGTGGCTACAGCGAGAAGCAGCTTGCCTTCTACGACCAGATCAAACCTGGCTCCAACCCCCACACCTACAAGGGTTCCTCCAAGGATAAGGGCGGAAACCGTACCATCTTCGGTGACGCTGTTAATGATATCCTCGACAAGCTCAGCAAGGAGGAGGCCAAGCGCCGCGTCATGGTCATTGACTCTGACCTTGCGGGTTCCACTGGTCTCAAGGCCATTGGCGCTAAGCACCCCGAGTCCTTCGTTGCATCTGGTGTGATGGAGCGTGGTAACTTCTCCGCTGCCGCTGGATTCGGTTTCGGCAGCAACGGTGAGCGCCAGGGTGTCTTCTCTACCTTCTCCGCTTTCCTCGAGATGTGTATTTCCGAGATCACCATGGCTCGCCTGAACGACTGCACTGTGCTGTCGCACTTCTCCCACAGCGGTGTCGATGAGATGGCTGACAACACTTGCCACTTCGGTCTGAACCACTTCTTCGCTGATAACGGCCTCATGGATGCCGCCAGCACCTCCCTCTACTTCCCTGCCGACGGTGAACAGATGAAGGCTGTCGTCAACGAGGTCTTCTGGAACAAGGGCCTGCGTTTCATCTTCTCCACCCGCTCCAAGGTCCCCTACATCCTCAAGGAGGGCACTGAGACCAAGCTTTACGGTGAGGGCTACAAGTTCGTTCCCGGCAAGGAAGAGATCATCCGCAAGGGTTCCGCCGGTTACATCGTTTCATACGGTGACATGCTCTACCGCTCTCTTGACGCCGTCGAGAACCTGCGCGCCGAGGGTCTCGACGTCGGTCTCATCAACAAGCCTACTCTCAACGTCGTCGACGAGGAGACCATCAAGGTCTACGGATCCTCACCATTCGTCCTGGTCGTCGAGTCAATCGCCCAGAAGACCGGTCTCGGCTCCCGCCTCGGTACACACCTCCTCGAGCGCAAGTTCACCCCCAAGTTTAAGTCCATCGGCGCCATCAAGGAGGGCTGCGGTGGTCTGTACGAGCAGGTCAACGCCCAGGGTCTCGGCCCCAGCGATATCATCGCCGCCGTGAAGGAGGTTTCCGGAAACTAAATATATGCCATTGACGCTGAACATAACGACATTTTCATGAGATAATACAAATATGATTTTTCTTCGCTTCTACATTTCACTTCCAGCTCGTATGACAACCCACACAGGCTCGAGCCATAAATCTCTGCTCATCTTTCCCGATCGAACATCGGCAAGCAACGGGCTCATGCTTCTCGCCAAAATTAGTCTCCACAACTACCCGCCCGCCTTGGACGTGATTGGTCCGGTATCTGTTAAGGCTGTCTTGGCTACCGGCGCTAGTCCGAAAAGAGCACTAGAGCTTCAGCAAGCAAGCACGCCATCTTGCTAACATATTCGAATAGGCTTAATGCAACATAAAAACATGGTATGGATATTAGCCAAGAATGTAGGGAGAAAACTCTATATCTGTGGCATCTGCCACTTTGCCATTGTTCTGGTTTTCAAGGTTGTTTGATTCTTGACTTCTAGATCTCTGAATCAGTGCAAGATGGCTACCTCCGTATCGGCTTCCGATGCTTCGGCTCAGCCCGAAAAGCGAGTTTGGTACCGCGGAACTCTATTCAATGCCACGGTCATTGGTGCGGTAGGCTTCTTGGCCCCGGGCCTATGGAATGCCATGAACTCTCTGGGCGCAGGCGGCGCCCAGTCACCGTTCTTGATCAATGCTGCCAATGCCTTGGTCTTCGGTCTTAGTATGTGTTTTCAATGCTCATCTATGGAACATCTGGGGGCTAACGTGTGTTATAGTGGGACTTTTGTGTCTATTCGGAGGTCCTATTGCGAACCGAATTGGGTTGAATTGGACTCTGATGCTGGGTGCTGTTGGGTACCCTGTGTATTCGTATGTGCGCCGTCAATGTACTGTGATGAATATTCTAACGGAATTTTAGGGCTGCTTTGTATACAAACAACAGATATGTATGCATTTCTGAGCAAGCTACCCGGTACACGGATTGCGACTAACGACTTTTAGGGAAATGTGTGGTTTGTGCTTCTCGGATCGGTATTCTGTGGTCTATCGTGAGTATCTTCCAAGTTGCATCCAAAATTTCAGACAAGTAGACTGACTTTGATTCAAGGGCTGGTCTCTTCTGGGCTTCTGAAGGTGCTGTGGCACTGGGCTACCCTGAGCCATCCAAGAGAGGTCGCTACATGAAGTAAGATCCGCTGCCATCAAATGATCTAATGGAATAAACATACTAACAAAACCAGCATCTGGCTCTGGTTCCGCACCGGTGGCCCCTTGTTGGGAGGTGCTATTGTTCTTGGTCTGAACCAGTGAGTTTCATTGAAAGCCATGCATGCGAGAAATCATTCTGACGTTACAACAGCTCTGGTGATGCCCACAGCAAGGGTAAGGTGGGATCGCAGACATATCTCATCTTCGTTGCACTTCAATGTCTGGCTGTTCCTATGGCCTATTGGCTCACCCCGCCAAGCAAGGTCCAACGCAGCGACGGCAGCAAGGTCAAGATTGTTCGGCAGGACTCTTGGCGCGCGGAGATGAAAGAGTTGTGGAAGGTCTGCAAGCGCAGAGAGGTATGTTGAGTATTTCTGACTCACATTTCAACTCTGGTCTAATGATCCTAGGTTCTCTTGCTCTTGCCTGTCTTCTGGGCTGCACTATTCAATCAGTACAGCGGAAGTATGGACTCGCTGTTACCCTCTCAAAACACAAAATGCTAACTTGATTATCAGACTTCAAGACCTACTATTTCGGTGTCCGTGCTCGTGCCCTCATGGGCTTTGTCAGTAAGTCTACAGCTATTGACCCATTTGTGAGATTTAGTCTGACAAAACCAAAGGCTACTTTGCCAGTCTGCTCTCATCGGCTATCATCAGTAGATTCCTGGACTACCGTGGGATTTCGGTCAAGAACAGAATCAAGTACAGGTACGAGCAGCCATAGCAAGGAAACTCTGACGCTTATTGACAAATTTCTAGTTTCTTCTACGTGATTGTAGTACACATCGTCGCTTGGGTTTACTGCTGGGTCATTCAGACAAAATACAGCAAGAACCCACCAGTACTAGACTGGGCCGACAAGGGCTTCGTGGAAGGATTCTTCGTTATCATTCTTTGGGGTGGGTCCTTTATTCAATCCTTCATTCTGACGCATGCTAACAAAATCCGACCAGAATTCTCTCAGCAGTGCATGTCTAACTTCCTTTACTACCTTCTTTCTACCATGACGGATAATATCTCCGAGCTCTGTGAGTGACTATGCGATCGACCTTATTTGCAAATAGCTAACATGCACCAGCCCGTCTTACTGGAATTCTTCGAGGCCAAGAAAGTTTCTCACAAGCTGTGTCTTTTGGTCTCAACACCCGCGAGTGGGCAGGTGGAAGAGTCCCTCTCGCCGTGAACACAATTCTTCTTGGTGAGTTTAAGTTTCGATTTTGACCTTGCGACATGCTAACGTCTCCAAGTTCTCGCGATCTGGCCGACATGGCTGGTTGTCAAGGACCATGTTCCTATTGAACACTCCAAGGAAGCCGCTGAGTTCCCCCAAGGCAAAGATGAGGAGCAAACACAGACCGGCGTCTCTGAAAAAGAGCCCTACGTTGTTGGGGAGGCTGTGTCGGACAGTGGTACTCGGCCGGCATCTCTCAAGAATTGAGTGAATTAGGAAACGAAGTGTGCTATGGACCCCTAAACACCATTTCTTTCTCCATCCTCACTTTCTTCGCGGAGTTTGCGCTCTGCTCTGCTCTCACTTGCGGGGTCGAAGAAAGCTAAGGTGAAAAAATATAATTAGTATGGTGATAATAAATTATGAGATCACAACTAGACGAAATTAATGGATCATGATACTCACGTCTTTCGCCAAACACTGTTGTCCTAATTCCACGCCTGGCTCCTTTGTATGTCCCGGGGATGACTCGATGAAGAGTGCAACTGATAAGCGCATTCCGAGGTTAGAAAGTTCATTAAAACAGGGTCAATGTATAAATACCGGTTGTCCCACATCGCCACGCTACCAACCGCCCACTTCCATCGGACGTAATGATCGTCTGCCGAGTGAATATGGTATGCCAAGAAATCAAGAATCTTGTCTAGAAGGAGATAAGCTGTGGAAAGGTAGATCGGAGGAGACTGCCTACCAGATTCCAGTTTTTTGAGCTCCGCAAACCCAGTCACGAATCCAGGGTTGACATTGAGAGCTTTCAACTTGGTTACGGGGTGTGTCCGGACTGCGGGATGATGGGTGTCGATTGGAGGGCGATTTGGACCCGCGCCCCATAGATCGATAATAGTATCATCTGTCATTGATCAGTGCAGGCTTTTTCCTATTGTTGTAAGTCTTGACTCACACTGTAATCTTGAGGTATGAACGGCGTGGAGACCGTCGAGGAACTTCTTGTAAGCATTACTCAAGGCGTCGTATAAACCATATTGCGACACCTATAAGGTCAGTATTCAATATGTAGAGAAAGATGCATTGTGCTTACCCAGGCGGTGTCACCACCAACTTCGGGGTGCTCCTCGATTCGCAGAAGCGAGTAAGACGGCGCTGCAAGTTGTAAGATATTGGCCTGAACTTTCGGGGGTTTTACGCACGATTGATCTCGAACGAAGTATCGGCGTGGAAATCTCCACTTGGCTGTGATTATTAGCGTGAAAGATCGGAAAGTATCGAAATATACCCAAAGGTGAACCTACCCATGGAGTGTAGCTCAGAATTTCTCGGTGATCTTCGCGGCTACCTTGAATGCTCACGAACTTCGGGAAAATTAGCACCATGCATCTCCCCAGTGGAAGATATCAAGCTACCTTTTGATCCTGCAAATGGTCAGACATGATTCAGTAGAAGGTAAAACGATGCTTCTTACCTTTTGAGCTGGATGTTTGTCCAAGATTCCTTCAAGCAATGTTAAGTAACTCTCTCGACTTCACGAGCAAGAAATCATACCATAGTGCTGAAACAATTCGACTTGTTTCTCAGTAGTAAGATCCTGATCACGAAAGAAGACCACTCCACGCTCATTCACAAGCAGCGCTAATTCATCCAGTTGAGTCTCATTCAACTGGGACAGTTGCACATCCTCAAGTACAGTTCCAATTGATTCAGTAAGGTCAACTCGCTTTGCCACTGTAAAAAGCGCTTTTTTCTCTGGATCCGCGAACAATGCTCGATCTAGGGGCGGGGTAATGGGATCTCGGAGTGGCTCCGGGGGAACATGGCTCTTGATCTTCTCATTGAAATGTGGGTGCAGTGTGATCGGGAACCCAGAGTCCGTGGAAACAAATTTTCTCGATTCTAGGTGTGCCATTGTAGTACGCTTCAAACGTGAATTGGCAAAGATGGAAAGACGAAGCCGTCAAGTTGGAGTTCGAATTAATATTTATCAGGACCATGGCGCAAATTGTTCGTAATCCGTTGAGCTCATATTTGTCCTCGATTGCGTCAAACGATGGAAGCGCTTGTGCGTCTTTGATAAGATGGATCGTCAAATATTTCATATGCCCCGCAAATTTAGGATTATACTTGTATTTCCTAATGTCTTTGGTTCCGGAAATGCACGTCACTGGAGCTGCTTTGAAGATTCGTCAAGAATTTGCTACGCGAACCGCAAATTTGAGCGATATATTCGAAGTCCATCCTCATCGATCCTCCTGGAGGTGATATCAACAACGTAAATAAGTGGATGTGAGCCCCGGAGGTTGAATCTGCTGTATGAGTCTTACTCACCACTTGTGAGTAGTCTTTCAATGAAAAAGCATCCATGGATGGTGAAGGTAATAACATAGAGTAGACCTGAAAGATAGAAGGGATACATAAAACCACAGTAAAAAAGACAACATAAAGGAGTATGAAGAAAGAGAACCAAGGAATTGATCCTATCAATATCATGGATACTCAATGCTGCACCATGTTGAAGTACTTGGATCCACCATGGCCAATATTTTGGGACGTGACCACACATTTCGAAGGCGCTGTCAATCCGCGCGCGACGCATCGATTTTGGCAGAAATCGCATTTTCAATCTCGTCTCCGAGAATCACACCGGCCTCACGATCACGACGTGCATCGACCGAGAACGCAAAGGTGTTCTCAACAACAAGCTCGAAGGGGATATGGCAACCAGAGACACGTTCCGCGAGAGTCAATAGACAAGCCAGGTTCAGATACCTCCCACCAAATGCCCAGAATTGTTCAGCCTCCAACTTATCAACCGCATCAGTGCGATTCAGTCCTTGGGCTTGTATGTAGGAGATCATAAAGCGGAGGTAAAGGTTTCGTGCCCGAGGACGCGTATGGGAAAGGAATTTGAGCTCGCGGTTGTGAAGGTCCTGAAATTTAAGATCAAATGTTAGTGTGCACATTCAAAGCAGAAATCCGAAGAGAGCACTCACTTTGACCTTGATCACATCACCTCCGTCGCTCGTGTAGACGGTCTTCTCCATTTGGTCCTCCTCGAGTACAACGCATCTCCACGAGGTGGGACAGGGCATCCTGCCGGGAGATGGTACAATTGCAATGACTCCTTGGACAAGCAGTGCTTCCACTGCATTGCATAAGAGAAGTGCTATGAAATAACGTGTCAGCAGACGCCATATCAACCAGAATAATAGTTTGTTACTGTTTTGCGGGTCAGAGGGCACGACTTCGTTCACCCCGAAGAGATGCGCGGCCGCATCCTGACTCAAGAATCCGGGCACCAGATAGGATACTTTCACCTCATTGTAGGGAATGGGTAACCCAAGAACGTGACACCAGGAGGTGTCCTTCGAGAAATAGAATGCTACGTCGTAGTAGCTTCTGGTTTGCTTCCCAAACCACTTGGGATTGAGCGGGGCCCTTCGGGATTTGGCGGCCTTTATGGCGGCATCAATGATCCGTGGCAAAAGACGACCGACGAATGCCTCTTCATGCAAGGCGTTTCCCACGCTTGGGAAATTTGACTTTCCCCAAGCGTTGAGCTTGTCCTCGATGTCTTCACCAATCAAAACATGTTGATTTTTGATCAAAAATACATCCTCTGATGCCTTAGTTGACCTTCTTGTGATGCGCTCGAGCTCTGTCTCGGCCGCATCGTTGCTAACGAGCCCTGCGCCCAGGCTCTCATTAATGCCGTTTGAAAGGCAATTGAGATATCCCAGCTCAATCTCAAGGGCTCTCAGCCTGATATCCAGGCATGAAAACGGGCTCGAAGAAGCGGAGAGATAGGACTGAATGTCGGCATAGCTGTCATGATGTGTTTGTAGTGCTCGACATCTTTCTACGGACATCGAGAAATACAGCCGCTCGGGTACTGGGAAGGGAATTCCTTTTTCCATGATAAAATAGTATGAGATGGATGGTGAGGGTGAGAGTGAGGAAGAGAGAGAGCGAGAGAGTAATAAGGGCAAGTGAAGACTATCTACTGCCTCATCTGGTCACTCGGAGCGACAGAGAAGGACATACAACAACAGTTTCAATTAGGTGATCACATTGTCATTTGTCGGAAGTCCTGGGTGGGCTGCCTATTTGGTCAGGCCCCCGCGGTGTAGATAGATAGATAGGTCGAGAGCCTCTCTCTCTCTCTCTCTCTCTCTCTCTTCTTTCTTCGGTCTCCACTAATATGATCTACTCTACCGTACGCTTCTGCTTCCCCGATTCCGTCATCATTCTTTCTCATTTCAATTTGCCCGATTTTCTACAGTTTCATTTCCATCATGCTCTGTGTAGTACTGAGAGATTCCCGAGTGCCTTATTGTAAGGCGCCACTCTTAGAGCCTATTGTATCAGACTTAAATTGAAACTGACAGCAGCCATCCATAAGTTAATCTCGCCTCATGCCATAGCATCAAGCAGAGTAGATTACGAGCAGATGGTACGTTGGGGCTTTCGCTGCAATCACGAGAGAAATTGTAGCCCGTAGACCGTAGACGAGTCATGGGACACTCGATGATGGCACATAGCCCAACCACAGGCTTATCGACATTAAGATCAAAACATGGGAACGTAGGGTTCAATTTTACTTGAGTATTCCAGTCGTCGGCCATCTGGGCAGACCCACTTTTGCCCCGCGGGAATCTCCGATGCATCTTTCAATCTTCCAACAACCTCACGCTGCCTCAAAGCCCTTGTTGACGCGCTATTCGAAGCAGAATTCTCGGGCTACTGTCATTTCAACAGGAAAAATACCCCGTGGTCCGTGCAACTTCATCCCAGCGGGCCTCGGACCCATTGACCGAGGCAAAACCGCCGCGGACCTCCAATCTCACATACAGCATGGAAAGTGGCGAAGAGCGCCCATACCGCTCACACACGAAGCCAGCATGCCTACCATGCCGACGAAGAAAATCACGGTGCAAGATAGAGCCTCATACCGAGGCCTGTCTGATGTGCCGTGCCCACGGTACAGACTGCACATTCCCGAATGGGCGAGCAAGGGCCACCCCCCACAAACGGCATTCCGCGGAGACGGCGCCGATAATTCCACCGCCGGCGCTGCGCACCCCTGTGGCTCAGCCATTGACGGGGCTGGTGGCATCGCCACACTTTTTGACACCGGACAAGAACCACGACACACCGCTGTCGCTGGAGGCGGATGATGATAACCCTCATATACTGGGGCCGGCGGTGACCGGGGATAATCATGTCCTGGCGGATTACTTGTCGAATATCTCTGGTGGGCAGGGGATACGAGAGATTCGGCCTGTGGAGCCCGGGAGTTCCTCGTCGCCTGTTATATTTACGAAAGTGCAGAAACGACCATTGGGTCTGAACGTGAACTCTAATCCAGCATTGAAAAATCTGGAGACTATTGAAAAGCTTGTGGAGCCATGGGGTGCACATTTGATTGAATTGTGAGTGATCCTCTCGACGGTCTCAGATAGAGCCTCCAAAGAAAAGCTAATGGGGTAGCAGATATCTCAGGAAGATCAATCCATGTCTTCCACTCCTTGACGGGAGCTCATTCAGGGCCCAGTATATGAATGCCAGACACCGCATTTCTCCAGCACTACTCGCAAATCTCTACGCTCAGTCACTCACCTATTGGAAGTATGATCCCGTGCTATCCCGTGAGAGATGTCCGGATCCTCGCTTTGTTTGGAACCTCGCGATCGAAGCCTCATATTCAGAACTTCACGCATCGGCTGGTATATCCACGATAAAATCCCTTCTACTGGATGTAGGCGGGCGTCCGACCACCTCAATGACTGGCAATGGTGTCAGACTCAGCTCTGCGCTTTCGTTGTGCCATTCTCTGGGGTTAAATAGGAATCCGCTTCCGTGGGATATTCCACAGGAGGAAAAGCATCTCCGAATGAAGGTTTGGTGGTCTCTGCTCCTCCACGATCGCTGGTAAGTTCACGCATAAGCTGTTGAGATGTGGCCGTATTCCGAACTCTGATCATTTCGCAGGTCGAGTCTTACATACGGCACCCCGCCCCATATAAGACGTTCACAGTATGATGTTCCACTGCCGATCCCGGAGTACCTGTCCGATTGGGAATACAACAGGGAGGCGAACTCAGTCTTCATCGAGCTGATGAACCTTACCGACGTACTCGATCACTGCTTAGAGCATGTGTACAACATTCGGGTCGAAACCCAAGGCCCGGCCAGAAATCTTGAGCTGGATCTGAACAAATGGGTGGACTCACTAACAGGCGACATTCGCAAGATAATCATCCGCGGCTCCAACCTCGATATCCCTGGCTCCTCCAATCTTCGACTAGCCTATCTGGCGACGAGGTTGTTATTGAGACGCATAGACCTCGACAAAGAGAGACAAGCGCCCGACGCAAACCCCGAAGAAACGGCCAATCGGACGATGGAAGCTCGCAGGACAGCAGAAGATATTGTAGTTTTGATACAAGAATTGGACGACGCACAACTCGGCGACTTTTGGCTTCCTGTGGCTGCTTTCACATTTTCGTCAACGGTGACATTTCTCATCCGCTGTGCACTGGAGACTGAACAAGCATCTGGGCTTGTTCAGAGTGCGTCGTTGAGGATGGCCAGTGACTTTTTGGAAGCGCTCAGATCGCACCAGAACGCTGGGTGGGATTTGGCTGACATTTGCCTGGCACAGCATTCTGAAGTTATCGAAAAGTTGCTGAATTCACCACCACCTGGGCAAAATGCGGACGCGAACGTCGAGCATCATTTTATACACGATATGGCTTTTGTGGATGACATGTTTCCCAGCATATGGGATACGCTGCAAAGTATATAATCGAATCTAATCGAAAACAGCATGTGGACAATATGTTCCCAGGGCGTGGGAATTTCCGCCGATGATCATACTATCCATGGGTGTTGGGGGTGAAATGGTCTGGGTTGGCCGCGGTTCCGCGGCGAAAGCACGGGCGTGTAACAAAGTACATCCATGACAAACTGAGACTTGACTGGACGATCAACAAGCGATCAAAGCTGTTGGGGTAGATAAGAGACTCTTGAGTTCCACGCTTTTGGCTTGTCGTCGGATAAGTACCGTGAACACCACATATTGTCGCAACATAGTCAACATTCTCATTTCGCAACATGGCGACCGAGACCTCTGAACATGGGGAAACAGCAATCACCACCCAAAAGAGCAATGACAGGCCGTGTTTGTACAACGGAGTAAGCCAAGATGAGCTTCAGGCCAAAAGCGCCAAGTACCTCCTCAACTACGGGACCAAGTTCAACAAAGACGTGATCTGCGGCAGCCAAGGTCTGTATGTGTACACAGCCTCGGGCCATAAGGTTCTTGACTTCACATCCGGTCAAATGTCATGTCTGCTTGGCCACGGGCACCCGGAAATCGTCAAGACGATCACAGATCACGCGGCCTCACTCGATCACCTCTTCTCCGGCATGGTCTCACCACCGGTGATCAGCCTCGGCGAACGGCTTTGCAATCTGCTCCCAGAGGGCCTCGACAAAGCCTTCTTCCTGTCCACCGGAGGCGAGAGCAACGAAGCCGCCATCAAATTGGCGAAAGTATACACCGGCAAGTTCGAAATTGTCGGACTGGGCGCAAGCTGGCACGGCGTGACCGCCCAAGCACTGGGCGCGCAATACCACTTCGGTCGCAAAGGCCAAGGACCATTGATGCCAGGCATGCTGATGCTGCCTCCACCAAATGCATACCGATCAATCTTCCGACGCCCAGACGGATCGTACGACTGGGAAGCGGAGATGGAGTACGGCTGGCGAATGATCGACATGCAGTCGTGCGGCTCGTTAGCAGCCTGTATTGTGGAATGCATCCAGTCCAGCGCAGGAATGCACGTCCTCCCACCAGGCTATCTCCGCGCCCTGAAACGCGAGTGCGAAAAGCGCAACATGCTCTTGATCGTCGATGAAGCCCAGACAGGGGTTGGGCGATGTGGGGACCTCATGGCCATCAACCACGAGGGCGTCGTACCCGATATCCTAACTCTAAGCAAGACGCTCGGCAACGGGCTCCCGCTCAGCGCGGTGATCACAAACGCGGAGATTGAGCGCGTTTGCGCGCAGCGGGACTATTGTTTTTACACGACCCATGTCAACGATCCACTTCCCGCTGCAGTGGGTGACAAAGTGCTTGAGATCGTGGTTCGCGACGGGCTAGTCGCGCACTCACGTGCAATGGGACAAATCCTACACGATGGCCTCAATGCCCTGAAAGAAAAGTATGGGTGTATTGGCGATGTTCGTGGGCGCGGGCTCATGGCCGGTATCGAGATTGTCGAGGATCGCGAAACCAAAACACCTGCGTTGGCGCTGGGTAAGGCTATTGGTGATCGGGCCTATGAGTTAGGCTTGTGGGCCAATCTCAGTAGCCATCCCAGCTTTGGGGGTGCTTTTCGCATTGCTCCACCCATCACTATCACGGAGCAGGAACTGTTGTGTGGCTTGGGAATATTGGAAGAGGCGTTTGCATCGACGCCTGGGACTTTGCCGGTGCGGGTTTGATTGGAGCCTTGGAGTGTCTCAAAGTTCTTTCATTTTTTAATGCCGTGCAAAATTCAATAGTGTGCAAATTTTTTCGGATGGCGAAATACAAATTTCTCCAAAATTCTAACACATGGTCTCACATCGGGAATCGCTAGATCGGGGAGTAAATCACCGTTGTATTTATGTGAGATCATAAAAGCTCAAACCAAGGTTGGATCAGTCATTCCATTTAATTGTAATCATCTCTATCTCGTCAAATGTTTCAAAGGTGACAGGATTCGAGGATAGATGGGGTCTTGGGTCTAGAATTCAAGATTTTAATTTGTGGCCCGCAAAGATTAAGCAAGCTTATTGGTTAAGGTTAAGATTGCGATCATCTCGTTGGCCATCCGTGGACCTATCCGCTTGGGTCCTGAGCAGACCCACACCACCGATCCAATACTGGCATGCGATTGGTTCAGATCTTTGGTTGTGCGCATGGCAACCATGCGGCCAACCAACCGTGCACGATACACGCGTTGGCACAATATGTGTGCTTTTTTCCCGACGTGCCAAATCTGCACAACGTGCAACAGTGACATTGATAAAAAGGCACCGGCTAAGTGTGACAAGTGTGACGCGTACAATCGTCAGGAACTGTCTTAGACAAGACGCAGGAACGAGGGTCCAAAACATGGAAATGGGCACGGGAAGAGAGGTCGGTTCCAAGATAAAACTTGGAATAGTGCGGTGGAGAGATAGAGTCAAAGATCTCATTTGCAGGATCTTCTACCCATTGATACACCTACCACATTGGTTGCTAATTCTGTTGTGGCTTATCAGAGATTTGTTGTGAAATCGAGTCTTTAATCGCACAAGCTTTTTCGAGGTTCGGCGTTGCCTGCTCCACTAGCCATTAGCCCGGGATTCTTTATTCTGTTAGTTTTTAATATACTCACGATCCACCTTTTTGTCATGTCAACTCTTGACGTCTCTCACTCCCTGAACTGAGTATGCGTTTTGGTCTGTCCGTCACTCAGATCGTAGGCGCAAGCCTTAGTATCGGCTTCGCGAATGCGCTCGCGCCGCGCACGAAAATTAACGATGCTTACGACTTTGTGATTGTTGGTGGAGGTCAGGCTGGTCTCGTGCTAGGCGCGCGACTGTCAGCAGAGTCAAACCACACAGTGCTGGTCCTGGAGTCCGGCGGCGATGGCGATGAATATCGCGAACGCATTGGTGGGTGATCTCTCGGCGGCCTTTGTTGGGGATTTCGACGTTAACATTCACAAAGACACACCCGCCGACTCATATTTTGATTCATTGTGGACCACTCCTTTGAACTGGGATTTCTACACAGTCGAGCAGCCAAATGCTGACGACCGTCAAATCGAGTGGCCGCGCGGCAAGGTCCTCGGAGGTTCGTGTTTCCACGGCCAGCTCGCAATTATCAATGAAGTTAACGCAGCCAAACAGGTAGTTCCGCTATCAACGGACTGTACATGACTCGCCCAGGAAAGGACGAGATCAATGCCTGGCAAGCCATGCTCGGCGATATGGATGGTGCCGACAATTGGTCCTGGGACGCTTTCTACGCCGCTCTCAAGAAGAGCGAAACGTTCACACCCCCCAGCGATGATATCGCTAAGCAGGGTGGTATTACTTGGAACTCATCAACCCACGGCACCGACGGCCCAATCCACGCCTCGTATCCTAACTAGTATGCTCAAATTTCCCAGATGATCAGAATGTCGAGGCTAACTTCACACAGCACATTCGATCAAGTCGGCGATTGGTCAACATCCTTGCAAAGCATCGGTGTCGACATTTCTAGCAACATGTATGGCGGAGACGTCTTTGGTGCTGAAGTCTCGACCTCTTGCATCAACCCTTCCAACTGGACACGCTCGTACAGTCGCACTGGGTACCTTGATCCTCTTCCTGACCGTACCAACTACGACGTCATGGCCAACGCCCACGTCCTGCGTTTGGTTTTCGACAACTCTACCACCACCAACCTGACGGCTACCGGTGTTGAGTACACTTCCGACAATGGAACCACCAAGTCCACTGTCAAGGTCAACAAGGAAGTTATCATCTCGAGTGGAAGTGTTGGCAGTCCCGCTGTGTTGCTTTACAGTGGTGTCGGCCCGAAGGACGTTCTTTCCGATGCTGGTGTTGACCTTGTTTCCGAACTTCCCGGTGTCGGTCAGCACCTCCAGGATCACATTGTGAGTGTTAATCGATTCCGATATTGTTTACTGAGCTAATTGAAACAGAGTGCGACTGTGAAATGGAACACTAGTGTGGATACCGCTGGATCCATCTGGTACCAAAATGGTGCCGACAAGGTAAGTTCCAGACAACATTGATCCGCAGTACAACCTCGCTAATAGGAGCAGAACAACACAAACTATCTTTCATATATCGACGATGCCATTGCCTATGTGAACTCCACCGGGCTTTACGGAAGCAAGGTCGATGAGTACGAGAAGAAGTTCCTCGACAATAGGGACAAGTACTCGCCAAACACCACTACCGACGATGGTGTCATCGCTGGATACAAGGCGATTTACAACACCACCGCCTCTACGATCTTCCCCAGCTCCATGGGGCAAATCGAGCTCTTGCTCATGAACAGTGACGCAAATGGCGATGTTGGCATCAGCGCAGCCCTCCAGCATCCCTACAGCCACGGCCGTGTCTATATCAACTCTTCAAACCCGATGGACTACCCCGTTATCGACCCCAACTACTTCGCCAATCCCTCCGGTACGTTCGAAAACACAGGTGCATGGTCTCATTGCTCAACTAACAACTTTCAGATATCGAGATCCTCCTGGAGGGCATTAAAATAGCTCGCAAGATTGGAGAGGCTAGCCCTCTGAAGGACACCCTCACCGCGGAGATCGCACCGGGCTCATCCGTGCAAACCGACGACGAATGGACCCAATGGCTTCGCGAACAATCCAGCACAGAGTTCCACCCCTCTTCATCCTGCGCAATGCTTCCTCAGGACCAGGGCGGTGTTGTTGACGCCAACCTCCGCGTTTACGGCCTTGCGAACGTTCGCGTTGCGGATGCTAGTATCGTTCCCATTGCTCTCTCGTCCCACCTGATGGCCTCGACATACGGTGTTGCCGAACAGGCCAGCAAGATCATTCTCGAGTACTACAACCCATCCTCTACTACGGATCCCGCCTTCAGTGACTCGAACGTCACCGCTGCTTCTACTGCCACGACTACTGCGAAGAGTGACAAGAAGAATGACGCCGTCAAGGCTGTTGGAGGGTTATCGAGTGTGTGGGTTTCTTCGGCGCTCGTGTTCTTGCATCTTGGCGTCATCTTTAATGCGTTGATCTAAGCGCATCTCCCAGCGATGGACTGTAATTAATTTTCTTCATTCCGGTGATTTGCCGGATTTAGCATTGCTGAAGTATTTAGTACTAACTTAGACTTGATGGTTGGATGTTGGGGTAATGACTCAATGATTTAACAATTCAATTCCCGTGCACTGAAATAAACTCTTGTATAAGCTCAAGTTAAACTCAACAACTCTTGGCGTCGCCTCCAGAAACGTTCTCAAGCCGCGAGCCTTGTCTTTTGTTATCTCGGGCCGGACCTTTGCAAGCCCGGGAGCCTCTATCGGCGGTGTTGACATTCTCCGGAAGGAGCTCGGAGCCGACCCAAGCTCACACGGCTCCTATCAAGGCACGCTTGGCATGTCGAATCCTCGCTTAACAGCTCTGGAACGTGCTCGCTCTTGGACCACCCAATAATCTCCGGCTTTGGCTACCCCGGACGGGACCCAGTCAAAGGCGGGGAAAATCTGGGGATCCCAACTGGAATCCGGAGTACATGATGCGGACTGGTTGACCACGACTCTTGGTATCTTGGCGACTTCCTTTCGAACTGTCTTTGCTGTGATTACCGGCATTTCTCACGCATGGATGGGACCATAGGTCAACGCAACGGACTCTCTTCATCCGCTAAGCTGATTTGATAGGTTATAAAGGTCTTTGCGTGTGACACGATGCTGCTCGAAGTTCAGCCATATATTTCCGTCTTTTGCTTCGGGTGATTGTATCGCCTCTACTCTTTCCTGGTCTTTGTGATATATTAATCGGTTCCCCGTTGAACTGAGAGCCCAAGGAATCAAGCTCAGAATCATGGCTATCTTCTCAAAGACTGGCAAGGCGCCCCCAACTCCAGTGCTCGACAGCAAGGAGACTGGCAACTCCCATATCGAAGATGTGGACTCCATTCACGCAGATGAGAAAGCCCAGGGAGATTATTCTGGAGCCACGGCCAAGGTCGATCCTGTCGAAATCAAGCTTGTACGCAAACTAGACTTCAGGATCATGCCTATTCTATGGGCAATGTACTTCTTGAACTACGTATGTTTGCCATTAAAATGTCGGCATATTGGTCCGATACAGCTAACGCGAAGGGAAACAGATTGATCGCAATGCAATTGCTAACGCACGCCTCAATGATCTCGAGGAGGACCTTGGCCTCGTCGGAACACAGTACAATACCTGTATCTCGATCTTGTTTGTCGGGTACGTTGCGACTTCTGAGCCGATAACAGACAGAGACTAACCTTTGAACAGATACCTGTTGATGCAAATCCCATCCAATATGCTCATGTCCTCAAAGAATTTCCGCCCGTCTCTCTATATGAGCGTGTGCATGGGGCTATGGGCCATTGTTTCAGCATGCACAGCCCTAACCAAAAACTACATCGGTCTTCTTATGGTTCGATTCTTCCTAGGAGTCACTGAGGCACCATTCTACCCTGGTGCGCTATTCCTGCTATCGGTCTTCTACACGCGCAAAGAGATCGCTCTCCGTATCTCCATTCTGTATACCGGGAACATCGTCGCAACTGCCGTTGCTGGACTGGTGGCGGCTGCGACGTTCGAGACACTGGATCATCACATGGGTCTTAAAGGATGGCAGTGGTTATTCATCATTGAGGGGGCCGTGACATTTGGTGTTGCAGGTGTTGGTGTCTTCATGCTACCAGACCATCCACTTACCACGCGGTGGTTGACTCCCGAAGAACGCCAACTCGCGCACGATCGCATTGCACGCGATACAGTCAGCAGCGAGGAGTCTAAGGGCGCATTGGCTGGCTTGAAGCAAGCCATGGCCGACCCACGCGTCTACCTTCTGGCTTTCATGCAGAACATGCATCTGAGTGCTTGTGGCTTCAACAATTTCTTCCCGACTGTCGTTGGCAGCCTCGGATTCAGCAGCACAATCACGCTGGTCTTGACCTGTCCTCCTTACGTTTTCTCTGGTATCTGCTGTATCATCGTCGGCATCACTTCTGGGCGGTATAACGAGCGCACATGGCACATCACCCTGGCGATGGGCGTTGCGGTCATAGGGTTCATTATTTCTTGTGCGACACTCAACAAGGGCGCAAGATACGTGGCTTGCTTCCTCTTCGCCAGTGGTGCGTATGCTGTGAACTCGGTCATTCTGGGTTGGGTATCTGCCACTCTTGGCCAGACGCCAGAAAAGAAAGCTGCGTCGATTGGCTTTATCAATGTCGTGGCGAACGCGTCCTACATTTATACAGCTTATCTCTACCCGAAGAGCGATGGGCCTCAATATCTGATCGGAATGTCGGCAAACACGGGTTTTGGAATTGCGACTATCGCTAGTGCCTGGGCTTTGAGATGGTGGCTGCAGAGTACCAACCGAAAGATTAGTCGGGGTGCTTTGGAGGGCTCTAATGGTGTTCTTTATGCCTACTAGCAGGCAATCCTTGAGACTGGGGTGGAATTTGAAATTTCTGTGCAATGTCCTCAATACATACCTTGTATCTCGTCATAAGTAGTACTTTTTATGAAATAATTTTGAGCGAATATTTGAATTATCTTTTGGTGGCCCCGGGAGTATTCTCGCGTCTCACGCCTCCACCCGCGACCGCGACCCCGGGGGCACCTGGGCACCTGGGCGGGGCGGGGCCCCGAAGACGTTCAATGACTCACTAAGCCAATTAGCACTTCCAAAGTTGAACAGCGTGAAACTGATTGAGCAGGGACTCAAATTATGGCAATGTTCATCCAACACGACCCGCGCTTTGGGATCACTGGCATAGTATGCTTACCGCAGTAGTGCTTTAATTTATCTCTATCGTGGAGTTATTCGAGCATTTTGTCGACAACTCGGGAACTCTGCATACCAGCCACATGAGTTTGTCTTCGAATTTCACTTGAAGATACAAAACGAGGTCTTCGCGATTTGCGGGCACGTGGAAAACATCCCGTCAAGTGAAATCGTCGAGTATGCACTCCTCTTTCCTTTATTCATGGCGGGGTGCGAGACTAGAGACGATTCCTAAATGAACCTAATCTGTCTCTGCTTAGAGCTCATGCTCGGGAAGCGCCATTTTCGGAATATTCAGCAAGCCTTGGAAGTGCTGACAGAGATATGGGAGCAGCGCAAGACCACACAAGGAAATTGGTTGGATTTTCATGAAATCGACTGGCAAGAGATAGTGAACTCCAAGGAAACGGTGCTCCTCTTAACATAGCATTTGAGATGGCGAAGCTGGGGGGAAATAACCATGATACCTGAATAGAATATAAGCACGTTGAATGGGGCGTCCGTGTTTGTCCAACGTCTGTACTCTGTATAGAACGGCGAGACGAAGATGAGAAGGAAGGGAGAACTGAGACATGCATTTGAGACACGGTACCGTGCAGGGTGGGTCTGGCGCCTCAGGCTCCAAACATGCGCAAACAGTGCAAACAGACCTGCATGGAATGGCCCTGACACGCTAGATCCGTTGGACTTCGCAGCTTGATGCATAGCATGAACTTCAATTACCCGGGATTGTTTCGCCAATCATGAAATTTATTCTCGCAATTGATATCATGGAAGCGGCAACCGAGTTCTAAATTTGCTATACATCCCTTAGACACCCAAAATGCCCCTTGGGCGGAGATCGCACACGAAATCGCGAACGGGTTGCTTGAGTTGCAAGAAGCGTAGGATTAAGGTGAGAATTTTGACTTTTTCGGTTTATTATTCGGAGATACTTTCCGAGTGTGCATTGGACGTGGAAGGAGCTTTAATCTTCTTTGCTTTGACAAAACATATCTGTAAAAGACCACGACTAACCTTACCCGACAGTGCGATGAGGGAAAGCCGGCATGTACGAAATGTCTTCAGCACAGGATGAAATGCGATTACAAGCTGCCTGAACCACCATCAGGTTTTCCTCTAGCAACTGAGTCCGTCTCTTCGCTCCCCTCTCGATCATTACGATCTGGAAACCAGGCCAAGCAATCTCTTGCGCCGCCACCAGGGGCATCTTCGAGGCACCAGTCTCCCCTGCCAGATATTGACACAACGGATTTCAAACTTCTTCATCACTTCACTACCTTGACATATCTTACCTTATCTGACCAAGTCGAGTTGCAAGATCTGTGGCAACGAAAGATTCCAGAGCTAGCCTTCTCCCACACATTTCTCTTACGTGTGATATTTGCCATATCCGCGCTGCACCTGTACCGAACGACCTCAGAACCACATTATCTTTCATATGCCCTCAAAAAGTACCAAGAGGCCCTTCAATCATCGTCCACAGTTCTTTTGGCTATATCTCCGTCGAACTGCCACGCACTGTACGCCTGTGCTGCGCTCGGATTTCTCTTTGAATTTGGCGCATCAAACCATAGCGAAAGTCTACTCTATGTGACTGATGGTTCCCTGGCACCGTGGGTTATGCATGTACGAGGTGTAAGAATAATCATCGGTTCCTCCTGGCATGACCTACAATCAGGGACTCTGGGCCTTCTTTTCCATCACGAAATTGACCAGGAAGGCGTGGAGGGATTTGAAGACACTATTTCCCGACTTGAAGCACATATTCGCTCGATCGGCGTCCACGCTGAACTTCTTTCCACATACTTGATATCCATACGAGAGCTCGTGAAATGCTCGAAGATAGTGGGTGTGGGGTTTTTCGCCTGGATGTGTGATACTAGCGACGAATTCGCAAATTTGTTAGCGGCGAAGGATCCTTTTGCCCTTGTTATCTTTGCCCATTCATGTGTTCTGCTAAATTATGGCGAACCTGGATATTGGATTGAGGGCTGGGCCAGATGCCTACTGCACGAAGTGCATGGATACCTGGATTCTTCCATCGGCATGTGGTTAGAATGGCCACTCACAAAGGTGGATTGAGGAAATATCATTTCTAACAGCTCGCTATCTTAGAGAATCGATCTATTTTGCGGTACGAGATAAGCCCAAATCCAAACCTTTTGGCAATCACGGATGGCTCCATCGCACAAGGCACTGGTGTGGGCAAGGGAGGCCTCTTTGAGGCGATTGCCTACCCTAGTCATTAACCTACAGGTCTCAATCGTGCTCAATGTCAATACACTTTTGCAAATATGGTCTAAAGACTGTATATAAAACTATGCATCCTTCACGGACTGCAATCTCTGATTGACTTCACGGTTGGAACAATTCACCGAGAGGATCCTCAGTGGCAGCGACCACCGGGGTTATCACCCAGAAGAAATGGGTTCAAGCTTCAACTAGCGCATTTCCGCTCCCACTCCGTTGTATCCATCTCGAGCAAGGATCCGTCCAGGGTGCCAGTAATGGAACACGACCTGAACTGCAAACATTGGAATCGTGTCAAACACGTACATAAATGCCTCGTGGCTCATCAGGTATCCATCGTTCCCTTGGCAGAACTCGACAATGCGGTACAGACAGCGCACGATGATCAACACAGAGACAAAGAATAAAACATAGAGAAGGATTCCATAGGGTAACCTCCGCAGTGAAGATTTCGCGTTTTGAACGCGGCGCCCAAATATAATCGATATCGTGAGGAATGCACCGAAGAAGAAAAGTTGGATGAAAAGTCCAACGACCGTGATGATCTGACCCATATGTGCCATCGAAGAGATTGCCATCATGCCACCGCCGCTAGCCTGTGTCAGAAATGCAAGGACATCCCCAATGACAAAGATTTTGGTGACTTTCTGTGGTGACACAATGGACAATCTCGGCTCTTGGGCATATATGACGATGCGTCCGTAGATCATGTATATAGTGGCGGCGTATAGGGAGGGAGGGAGCAAAATGCACACGTTTTGGGCGATATAAGGCCCGATGGCCGTTTGATCACTAGACGAAACGGCTCGGAATATGTAACCCAAGGTCATCACTACGTCGAATAGGTCAGTTCGGCGATCGACGGTGCTTGTTGGAACTGGTACGTACTGATAGCCCCGGCAATGAACGTGATGAAAAAATAACTTTTCAACTTGACCAATTGAAAAAAATGGTACCCAGTACTGGCCCCGAAGCAAATAAGTGCGATGATCGCACCGGGTTTGCTAGGGGCATAGTCATAGAAAGTCCAGTCTCCCATCGTGAAACAACCTTGCTGTCGCGACTGTGAAAAAAAGAAAATGGGTATCGAGTATGATGTATTGCAGAAGCTTCGGATAGCCTACAGAAAGACGACGGGGAGAAACTATCCTGGTGCTGTGATTTAAATAATGAACGGCAGAGAAGAGCGCTCTTTTATGTGAAATCCTGAGTACGTTTCCAAGGTTCTTTAGCTTAAAGTGGGGTAGTATTGGTCTGCTTAACATCTTTGATTCGGTTTTCTAAACTTGGAGCAGTACTCAATAGTTTGCACTGCCCGAGAAGAGGCGACGAAGATATTTCAAAACACATCACGGTGCAAGGGTGTTGGATAGATACATGGGCCAATCACAAGCTCCACGTACTCGTACTTTTAGTGTCCGTAGAAACTAAGTGGGGCGAATATCTCCTTTAATTGTATACGACCAATCAAATCGGCGACGTGTTCGCGTTTTGCTGTGGATAAGCCGATGCCAAGTCAAGTGGAAACCATTTCATGGTACTTCCAACCTCGGAAGAGACCCCGGAAGGCAAGTATAGTACACGAAATGGCGTTGAATGAGAATTGCTAGTGAGGAGGCCGTGATCTGAGTGTGAGATTTCTTAGAAGGGCTGGCCAAGGGGTGCTGAGTACCGAGCCATTTCTCGATTCTTTCGCCAAAAGAGATGATCGCCAGGTCACTTTCTTCCTAACCCTGATCGCGCGAGGATTTATCTTTGATCAAGCTTGCTACATACTATGAAAATTCGGAATGCTGCGTGTGACTAGTCGAAATTTGCATTCATGTTCCCTGAAGGCATTTCCCAAAACAATTGACCATCCAGCAAATTGGCAAGACTTTGCAGATGCAAAGTTTGATTATAGTCACCAGTAAGAGTTGGAATGGTCTCAGTCTGCGTCAAATCAAAATTATCGGAGTAAACGCCATCAATTGGCTGTTGAGAAGCTTGCAATGAAGAATTGACACAAGTTGGACCTGTAGCCTCCATAGCCAAGCTTCCGGGGCCAAAGTCTGGTCGTGGCTTGTTTCCTGGTTTTTGGGATACACTTTGGGACTCGGAAAGGCCCAGAAGGTCCACCAGCGATTCAAGGTATGCAAGATGAAGAGTCACCGTATCCTGTGGTGATTGTACCGATATCCTGATGTGTCCCGTGATGTCTTGAATCAAATCGATGGTAGTTCTCTGGAAAGCCTGACCCAGAATACCATTCCCGGGAAGACAAAGAAGCAAGCACAAAAACAACGCTGTGTTGGGTGCTAGCAAAAGGAGAGCATCAGGAGCTAGTCTCAGGTCACTTGGTGGAAATTTCATTAAGTGACGCAACGTGCCGAAGGCTCCTTCAACGCTACCTGTTAGCCCCGGAAGGTCTTGTGACAGAATCTGCTGGGTTTTCGATGATCTCAGATCGATATCTACCGGTGAGGTGGGGGAAAGGTCTTCCATAGAGGAGGAAACCGAAGCCATTAAAGACTGACGCAGTATCGCAGAAGCCACGTTGAGTCTCACACTATGATCCCAGACATGCAACAGCGTGGTGAAATGCTTTCCACCAGGGGAAAGTAATGCGGGGTTGATAATCGAGTGATCATGGGTTCGTATATGTTTTTGCTCTTCAAGATGGTGCAGCCACTTTGATTTCCATGACCTCAAGTCTGTTTCCATGAGCTCGAGCAAGCAAGGCAAGATATCCGGTGATGCCTTGTGAACCATATGGCGTAGCTTAGATTGCAAGCAACGTAGGTCTGCGCTGCAACATGCAGCGATATCCGATGGCAATGCGAAGGGCATTGTGATCCAGAAATTGAGGTTGCCAGTTATATCCTCCTCCCCAGGACTCAGAGATGCACGCCGCATGAAGAAAAGACTCTGTTGTCTATCCTGCCGGAAAAGGGCGAGCCAGGTTCTCTTGCGTATTGCAAATTCTCGACCCTCATAATCACCTGGCTCCGCGTCCGAATCATGTAAAATGCGAAAGGCGTAGCCACTATGGAGATACGAGACATCGTCGTCTGCGTCTTTCCAGCAAACTAGCAAATAAAGGGCCTGCATTGTCTCGATTGACCTGTTCCCTTCCGCGATGCTTTTGATCGCCAAATTTCTCGCGAGGCTGCAAAGTCTACTTTGCAAAAATAGATCAGGGTTCGAAACTAGTTTTCCCTCCATGAAATTTGCGAATTTGGACGAGCAGTATAAAATCGCAGCAAACAACAAGGGGCTTCTCGAATGGACGCTGCTGTGTGTATCAACGTAAGGGTCGAGAAGGTACTCCCATTTCGCGTTCATCTGTATCATGAAAAACTCAAATAGCTCTTCAGATAGTTGTAAGCTCAGAATTCCGCTGTTGATTGGATCAAGGACAGTGTGACCCAGGGTCATAGAGGAGATGTAGCTGGGCATTTTGACTGACCCAGCTGGTCGCCAGTCATCTTCCACCCTTTCGGCATTCATATTTGACTTCAAGGGCTTCAGAATCCGGATAAGCTTGAGAGAAGAATGAGACTCTTCGGACCGATGGAAAGATGGTTGTCGGGGGTCAACATTTGGTGTGCGATCGTTTGAATTACCAACGCTGAATGATGGGCTTTCTCCCGAAGTGACGAAAGTGAAAGGTGAACCTCTTTCACCTCTGATTGTCGCAAATGCAGCGATAAGTCTTCCTCTAGTAACATTGGTAATTGCTGGTTGTTGCTTCTGATGCTTGACGTGGTCCGCAGAATTGTGCTTTTGGCTCGGGAACGAAGGTCGATATGTAGAGGCAGGTCTACCCTCACGGACCGATTGGAGCGGTTGCCTTGATGGGAGCTCATCATGGATTTCTTGGCCTAAAGGTTCTTGGTTGTGTTCTTCTGAGGTCTCGGGGTCTCGTCTTTCGCGTTGGGGATACGGCTGAGCTCGCCCTCTTGCCCTTTTTGATTGGGCGAAAACACACTTTGTGTTGTTCGTTCTGCATCTATCACAGCTTTCCAGACCCACAGAGACCAGACATCGAACCTTGCCTTCTCTGCATTGTAAACATGCACTTGGATGATCTAGTCAGCGCTGCAAACATGAAAGAACCAAGGGTGTCCCCCCTGCACTAACATAGGTGCACGATGTAAATTTGTCGGGGTGTTCGTCGATGGCGCCATTGATAGTGTCAGTATAGTGTAGGATTAGAGGGGAGAAGCTGAGAAGTTGGGGTAAGCAGTGAGTCTGAGGTCGACAAAAACACGGAGGTCCCTTCCGACTTCTCCTGCATCTCTCGTTTTCCTCTCGCTTTGCTCTCTTTTCCCTTTCCTTCTCATCTCATCGCTGACCTGGTTTCAGCACTAGAGCATTTCTTTCCAATAATGAGCTTGCTCTTCAGATTATATGTGACTGATCAACTATCCATAAACAACCGCTTGGTCTTTTGTGAACCAAAGGCACTTGGCGCATTACATCTTTTTATTGTATTATCAAATAGTGAGATCTGGTGAGTCAGCTCGAGGAAAAATATCCAAGCACTGAAGGATCATTGGAGAAACGTTGAAATCACCCGAGTTTAGGAGTTGGCCCGGAAAGGGGCTCCGATCTCGGATCAGTGGCCGTGTTATGGTTGATCAAGCGCTGCATTCCAGTCAACAGCGACGCGCCCCTTCGAGATCAACGAAAGCAGGGTCCCAGTACCATTAGAGTGAAAATGCCTCATTTCTTGTCCAGAGCAGCTTTTGAAAAGTGAGATTGCAGCCTTTCCATTTTCTCTCCGTGCTTTTAGTCTTAAGATGAGATGCCGGAGCGTAGAACCGCAGTGAGCAACCGAGATGCGGGGTTACCAGAGATAAGCGCTCAAGGTTGTCTGGAAATATTCGACACCTGGTGAATTCTTCGACTTTTGAAATATAACGAAGTTGAGTATGAAAAGAACGCCGAAAAAGCGAGAGCAAAGAGCGGTAAATGCGTAAGTGCCTTCCAACACTCGAGGCAGCCTGACCGGAGGAGCCACGTCACAAAATTTATGATCGAAATATCGCCTTCCATATCACATCCAACCTTACTAAATAACATCACTGAACTAGGTGTTCCCGATGTCGCGTGCACAAGATCAAGTGCACCGGGGAAAATCCATGCAGCAACTGCACCCAACGTAAGGTGGAATGCCACTTCGAGAAAGAAACCACCCAGATTCACATCACGCGAAAGCGTCTCTGCGAGTTGCATCGAAAAAACAGAGAACTGGAGCAACAGAACATCGCTCTGCAGAAACAACTGTCAGGTACCGCCCAGGCAGCCGCAACACCAGAGTACTCCGGTGCGCACTCGGCTGTGAGTCCACAGACTGCGGAAAGCATAAGTTCAGAGCCACTACAGACCCAAGACGCGCCCGAAGATGCCGATGTGGTGAATCCATTGTCTTCCGGCCCCCCGGAATATATTAAAGATCCGACAGGAAGATTTTGTAGGTCCATCCCGAGTTCCTTGCAATCAGAATACAGATTGATCCGATCCATGCTGCTAGATTACCTGGGACACACTTCTACTTGGTCTCTGACTGTCAGGCTCTTGAATCTGACCCACGAGGCGCTTTATGATTGTCCATTTCCAAGTACAGCCCACCATGTCGACTCAATGATCTACGATTTAGAATGGAATGGGCTGCGCAGCCAGGCCATCCCCGATATCCATGGTCTCCCCGAGAGAGATCACGCGCTTTTCCTTATCAATGCCACGAAATTTCATACTGGGCAGACGTTTCACTTGTTTGATGACACCAAATTTATGGAACAATTTCACTTCTTCTACGAAAGCCCAGCGGAAAACATTGCCAAGGTAGGCTTGTGGCTACCACACTTCTTGGTCATCATTGCTCTCGGTAAGGCGTTTGTGGGAGCGCAAACCCAAGGCAACCTACCACCCGGCTCAGAATTGTTTCGAGCGGCGTTCATGATGCTGCCGGATTATAGCTTTTTATGGAAGGATCCTTGCACTTCTGCAGAGGTTCTTTGCGCATTTGCTCTCTATCTGCAGTCAATTGACTGGAGGACCTCCGCCCATAACATGGTAAGCGCCCGGAAAGCTGGAGTTTTGCATATAAATCATGAGTTGTTGCGACATTAGACTGATTCTGCAAACTCCAGATTGGCCAAGCACTACGAATACTGCAAGCCCACGGCTATCACACGGACATTTCATCGCGCTTTACGGATGCGCGAGACCTGGTACGGTGCCAGAAAGTGTGGTGGACCGTATATGTACTCGAGCGTCAGATTTCCGTATTGATGGGTACACCTTTGAGCGTTAGCGATAATGATATCACCGCTCTGTTCCCGTCATTTCCAAATTCTCCACTAAAAGCAGCAACGATGGAGATCCATGTGAATCTGTCAAAGACTTTGAGCCGCATCATGAACGGTGAGTCCACAATATAACCCACCAGCGCTTAGTGCTAACACCAAGCTAGTGCTCTACAGGAACAAAGGGGACGCGAGATCCACATTCGTGAAAAGCACGCAAGAGGTATTGCAAAGAATAGCAGAAGTGGCGTCTGATCTCAAGAAACACTTCCCAGTGCCTGAGCAACAAGCGATGAGCGGGATCTCGAGGGTGTCAGGCTACTTGAATTTACTCTACCACCAGGTCAATATTTCCTTTTTCTGCGCTCAAGCCTTCCTTTCTAATACCTCTTCCAGTGCATTATGCTTGCGACTCGTGCATTCCTATTCATGCTCATTGAGGTACAAGCTAAATCTACGAATCGGCAAAATTTCGCAGACTCTCCAATGGAAGTCCCGACGCCGATAAAACTGCTCCTTCAGATTTGCATCGAGTCGGCGAAAAAGACATCACAGATCTTGGGATCATTGCAACAGCAAAATCTTCTAGGTAAGAATGATCCCACCTATTTCGATATCACACATAAAATTCTCATCTGATCTGTATAGAATGCTTTTTGCCTTTTGATTTGGAAAGTGCTGTCTCGGCTAGCCTTGTTCTTACTGTGGCCTCACTACTCAACCCTCCGTTAACTACAGACCGCACAGTGCATCTCGAGGCATTGTTACGTGTGCTAGATCAAATGATTGACCGGAAGAATCTAGTGGCTGCAGACAAGAAAGAGAAGATCGATCAGCTGGGTCTGCTGTGTGCCAGTCTCAAGATGGCCCCTCACTCACCGGTTGATACAGCATCGCAGATGCAGCCAGGTGAGGCCTTAGAAAATAACTTGATCACGGGAATATCGAGTAGACAGTGGTGCTCAGACTTGTTACAACACGCTGCACAATTGGAAGAAACAAGAGAGGCTTGGGGGCAAGAAATATATGAGCCGCCAAAGTGGGACAGTAATATTTCACCAACTCAATTATTGGAAGCTGCCAATCAGTTGGACGGCGGAGATTTGATGGACTGGGTCGATTTGCCGAATAGCAGTTTCTTTTTCGGAGATGTTCAATAAAAGGGACTCGTGTCGGGCTGTTACCACACATGTTTCTATGAATTTGATTGATGGAATTGGTCACGAAAGCAATTTGATCCGTATATAAAAGCAGCACACTGATTGTTGACTATATTTAGATCCAAGTGTGGTGGAAAAAGATCCCACGTGGCGACCAGATGACCAAGTCGTTTACGAAGGCCGAGAAATCTCACACCTCAAATCTCATCTTTGTGTCTACAGCATCCAAAAACTCCGTACGATCAAGATAACGGGTCATTGCTGCCCCGTCGATCTGCGGCTTCTGCTCATCGGATATCCAACCGTTACCAAACCAGCCAAACTCATTGCCATCGAATGATTGTAGATCGTAATCCTCCCATCTCACCTTCTTCAATGCCTGTAATGCGTGTAAACTGCTGCCAGGCCACAGCGCAACTACCCGGCCAGTCTGTCGCTCTTCAAGAGATGATCCAGGTGGCGAAGACTTGTACCAACTTGCACATTTGGCACTGTAAACAGTCCGCTCGAAGTACTTTTCACAGAACTGGGTAAAGCCTTTCACTTGAGAGTTCTTTGCCTCCACAATCCCGATATTATCGAAAGCCATGCGTGCAATAATCTCGGCAACATATGTGTGTACTTGCTCCATTGTGATGAGCAAATTTCCAGCACCTTGGAACGAGTTTGGTCCCAAAGACTGGAAGAAATTCGGAAAGTCGCTGGTTGTGATTCCTAGATAGCTTTCCGGGCGTTGGCTGTACTTCTGTCGTAAATTGACTCCATTTCGGCCGATGATCGGGAATCCACCACCAGGGTTTGTCTCAAAGCCGGTCGCACAGACAATGGCATCAACCGGCCTGTGTGTTCCACATGAAGTCACGACACCGGATTCGTTGATCTCTTCGATAGCTGTGGTAATCACTCTCACTTTCGGCGAAGTCAAAGCTTCCAAATAGCCGGGTCCAGGTGTAAGGCGCTTGCAGAGTGGAGGAAAATCAGGGAGCAAATCTGCAAGAAGTTCTGGCTTCTCTTTCAATCTGCGCTCCATATCTGCCTCATATTGCGCCCTGGATGATTTCTGGAGATCGCTGCTTCTTTGTGATTTCGAGTACAACGTTTGAAGCTCCAGCTCGAGTCCTTTGCGGTATTCCACGTAGGCCGCGGGATTGTCCTGCCAGAATTGTTTCTCCTCATTTCCGTAAGAAAAGTTACCACCTTGGCCGTTGGTACGCTCTGCGAGGAGATCTCCCCCGTGTTGATTTGAAATCCACGTCTTACTGCGGACATAGTGATCCATCCCCTTGACATTGTCAAGTAGGGCAGGAACAATTTGGATACCGCTGCTGCCAGCGCCGATGACGGCAATGCTTTTATCCTGTATGGTTCTCATTAGAAATGCAAAACTCGATGCGTCGCAGAGGAGAATCTTACCTTTGTGTCGTAAGTACCATCCCAACAGGCGCTGTGGAGCAATTTCCCTTTGAAATTGTGCAAGCCAGGGATAGATGGCCACTTCCATTCATTCAGCAGTCCAGTCCCTGTCATGAAAACGTCGGCGGAATCTTCAAAAACCGATCCAGTTTTTTCGTCCACAATCTGCACGAACCATTTCCCGATTGAATCATTCCAACGTGCCCCAACACAGCGGCTTTGGAACTTGACGTGCTCTCGAACATTGTATTTTTGGGCCACCCGATTCCAGTACTCGCGAATCTCATCCGCGCCAGAAAAGAATCTACTCCAACCAGTCCATGACTCGAAGCTCAACTGGTATGAGTGCGATGGAACATCTATAAAACTTAGAATATATGCGCGAACTTGGGAGAAGTTTTTCACTCACCGCATGCACATCCTGGGTATTGGTTTTCGTACCAAGTTCCGCCCAGCTCTGGGTTCTTCTCATAGATCGTGAGGCTCAAGTCAGGGACTGCTTCCCGGAACTTGATGGCAGCAAGTATTCCGGAGATACCACCACCAATGTAGATGACTTTGAGAGGACGTGCCTGATCGATAGATCTTTCGGAGATAAGTGGGGTATAGGCCTTGTGCTTTTCCTCCTTGGGCGCATCTGTAGGGACAGGCCGGATTCTTTCGCTTTCAAATGGCGTGCCTTTCTCAATTGCAGACACCTCGAGATCTTGTATGGTAACCTTTGAGTTGCCAGATTTCTCGTTGACGATTTGCGGAGTCAAGGACACAAACATTTTCATCGATGGCGGTCACTTGTATCATGGAATCTCTTCGTATACTCTTCCTGCATTCCTCCGCCTTTTCTTATACCCCAATCCAAATATCTCAACTGTTAATCCAAACGTGATCCGGACCAGTATCCGAACTGATATGGATGAGATAGTTGGACTCATGAGTTCCGAATTTACCGCTTTCTCAGCAGTTCCCCCCTCTTTCTCATTCTTCTGATGCTTGACGAGGTTCGATCCGAGATGCCCCAGACTTGTGAAGGATTAAGTTCTCCAACCTTGGAATTTTTGATAACGGAAGAGTCCCCCGAGCGTACCCCCGCTGAATTTTATTTTTAGCTACTCCATTTGGAAATATATTCCCGGGTTACCAAATTGCCAGTGAGCAATCGGATCTGAATTGTTGGATATTCACGGGCATCGGAAACCTGTACTGCGATGTTGACCTCCATTTTTGTTGCCCAAAAGGACTCTACCACAGCAACACGCACCTGTCGCGTCAATCGAGCCTTGGTTGCAAAGAATTGACATAGGTAGACCGGATACCTTTCCGGCACAGTCCAATGATTGACTTTTAGTTGCACGGCATCACTACTAGGTACTTAAATGACTACAGCCCAAATCACATCACTCACACATCACCCGTGGTTGAAGTTGTATGAAATAAAACTGCCCAATCGAAACCTCGTACCTAGCACGACACAAACAGACAAACATCATGGTTGTCGAAGTGAGACAATATCACCTCTATCCTACGGGCCTCGTTCCCAACTCGCCTCGACCTTTACTTCACTACAAGAATGTCTTAGTTAAGAAGTCTGGCACCTCTCATTGCGATCCCGGCGAGGTGTGGGATATGTTCACGAAGAACGAGTGGAATGTCCACTGGATATTTCGCTACAGCAACACCCAGCTCTCCCACTATCACTCTAAGGCCCATGAGTGCATGGCCGTGCTTTCCGGAACAGCCAGCATTCGATTCGGCGTTGCCGATACCTCACCGGACATGCAGGAGAACACATACAATTCTGCCTGGGAAGACGGAGGCGTAGTGCTGGAAGCTGAAGCTGGTGATGTTTTCATAATTCCAGCTGGCGTAGCACATAAAACGCACAACACCAAACCCGAAGCGGATTTCGCACTTCTTTCCCCAGGGAAAGGACATGGAATTGAGGCTGATGACCCAAAGACGTCATTATCCCAGATCAAATTGGATGGATTTACCATGATGGGGGCTTATAATGGAGGGGATTGGGACTTCGTTGCGACAGGAGGGAATTTTGAAAAGGTTTGGTCTGTCCCAAAGCCGAGATATGATCCGGTTTTTGGAAGTTCGAAGAATGGACTTTGTACAAGGTGGCACGGAAGTAACACGGAGCCTAAGGCACGCCTTTGAGAATGTATTTAGAAAGCTTCAGGCACATAGTACGCATTGATGAAATAACTATTCCGTGCAGTGGGCATCGGAAGCGTTTGTCTCTTTATCCCAACAACTGAGTAATTATTAAGTATGGTCATGTCAACTGGTAGCTACAGTGGTGGTGCAGAAGTATTTGACCCCCGGCACTTTAGAGTCCACCTTTTAACCTGACCAACTTGTACATAATAAACTTCTCTATCTTTTTTGATGTCTTTTTTGCTATCTTTTCAACTCTCCTTTTAGTTATTAATTTAAATCGAATATCAGAGCTTTCTGTGAGGCTGTATTAAAAGAGTAGGTCTGTGGTCGGAGTACTCAAGGTCAAATACTTATGCAACACCACTGTAACTATCGTTGATAGTCCTTTGCCGTACTGATCGCAGCGGACAATGAAGATTCCAAAATAGTCGACAGTTGACTGTCTTGCAGCCTCGATATGGCTTGGCCCGTTATGCTTCCCGGGGCAGACAGAGACCACTGCAGGTGCTCCGGGCTTTTCCCCGACAACATCAAGCTTGCCATGCCTCGAATACATTGAGATGCGATAGCAATGGCATGCTCTTTGGGAACCCCCTCGGCAACAGCTTGTTGAGATATGACCTGTGCCGCGGTGGTGATTAGCGCGTTGGTGAACGCACTCATTCCAGTTGCAGTTTCGAAGTAATCGTGGTCAACATGAAAGACCTTTCCAACTGAGCTAAATATCCACAAGGCCAGATCCAAAGCTTCTTGCTCTAGAGGGTTGCTGGACTTGCCGATGAGTGTTGCTGATTCATGGACTTCTGTTCCCATGGTCGGCATTGCGCGAACGATTCGAAGATCATCGAATGCAGAAGAAATGACGTTATCTTGCCCGTTGATTATTTGAGCGACTTTGGTCCGTGGAGTGCGAGCAAGAATGCTAATAATGTGTTTGTGCTTTAGTGATTTTCGCATTTCGTCTCCGGCGAGCACTTCTTGGATCTTCTCTGGCGGAAAGGCAAAGAGCACGGCATCGGCGTTATTGATAGCTTCGAAATTCCTTCCACACAGAATGTTCGAGGGGTCTAGTTTGCCGTGGAAAGATTTCTGGAGTCGTGTTTGTGCTTCTTTGTTGTTCAACGCCACTGTGATTTTGGAGATTGGACTGTCTGCTTTGGAAATCGAAGGAAGCACGGCTCCAAGCAAAGCACTGCCAATGTGGCCTAGAATTTCGTTAGAGCTCTTTCTCGCGAATCAATGCCAGATAAAAGGGGAGGCCATATGTTTACCGCAGCCAAGGAATGTGAGGCGAAGAGAACGGCCAGCCAATGCCATGTTTGAGTATCTGAGTAATTGTATCCAAGGTTGCAAAGAAATGGGAGAATAAGACAAATAGACTGACTCTGGGACAAAGTGTGAAGCTTGGAAGGAATCTATTTCATGCTGCCAACACTAGTCGGGTGGTTGGCGAGGTTCCGGAGAGGGGACCCGACGTCCGGTGGCCGATTTTATGAAACAACCAAGTGCAGTATGGGAATAACATAATTTTGTTTGTAGATGGAACCATCATTGGGCAGACAGATGAAGCCGCGACACTCCTGCCAATGAGATTGGATGCTTGGGGGCAGCGCCCAGGTGAACGGCCACAGTATATTGCTTTGCGGATAACCCCACAGAAGCCCATACGCCTCGAGCCGGGGTAGGATGACCAGTTCAGCCGAATTGTTTGAGTAGCATTGGGCGCCAAGAGTATGTAATCACGTTCGGGCCTCTTGGGGTGGGGAGAAATGAATACACGAGTACGTCGGATGGGTCCTCCGAGGATCTGCATTCGAGCTGCTGCCCATCCCGCTCGGGTGAGAGTTTAGTACTCCAACAACTACCTTTTCTCGGCCCGAGAAACAAACGACATTGCAAGAATAGTCCGAGAGCGGGGATGTAGTGAAGACCATGGAAGAAATGGAGATATAATTGAACCTCGGGAGGGTCTTTAATAGACTGTCATCGATCCTCAATGAGCCAACACAATACATTCCATTTGCAAAATGGGAGTACATAATACCCAGTTAACAGTTGCAGTCATCGGGTGTGGTAAGTAGCAGACAACATTGCTTCGAGAGTCTTTGGCCAAAGCTTTCGGCCGCTGACGCTGCTGGTGAATAGGTACCCTGGGAACTGCCATCGCCGCCGGCATCCTGGATCCAAAAGATAACGAGTCTTTTGGGATCAAGCGCTTGATCTGCACCGTCGGAACCGAGTCTTCCCAACGCCGCGTTGAAACCGAATTCGCCGATCACCGATCACGCCTCACTGTCTTCACCGCAGAGCACAATAGCCGCGCAGTACAAGAAGCCGACATAGTACTGCTGGCATTCAAGCCCTTCAAGCGTGCAGAAGTTTTCGAAGTTCCTGGGTTCAAGGAGGCTTTACGCGACAAGGTGATCCTCAGCATCATGGCCGGTATCACCACCAGTGAACTGAGTCGTTTGACTTTCGGTGAAGAGGCAGTCTCAAAGGGGGAAGCATCGCTTCAATCTGTTCGTGCAATGCCGAATATGGCAGCAAGGATCCGGGAGGCTGTGACATTGTACACTCCCAGTCCCGGCACGTCCAAGGAAAATATCGAGTTCGCATCGTGGGTCTTCAGTCAAGTTGGAGAGGCTTATCCGATCCCTGAGAAGTCATTCGATATCTGTGCAGTCCTGGTTGGGTGTGCTGGTTCGCTACTTCTACTCGCCATTGATGGACTGCTGGATGCCGCAGTTGCCGAAGGTGTCAGGCGGCCGGAGGTGCAGAACCTGGTGGTCAAAAGTGCAATTGGAATGATGAAGTTGGTGCCTGCCGGAGATCACCCGGGTGTTTTGAGAGAGAAGATTGCATCCCCTGGGGGCTGCTCCATTCGCGCCCTCTTGGAGCTCGAGAAGCTCGGCGTTCGGTCCGCGTTCACCAGTGCCATTTTAGCAGCGGCGGAAAAATCGAAGAACATGTCTTCCACGCGTTGAGACACCAAGCAAAGAACTAGTTACTACGTTAATTGAATGAAATAGATGTTAGCTGTTTTTGTTGCAAGTTGCAAGTTTTGAGTCACTTCGTTAACAAAGATGAAATAGATTGGGAAAACGGCCGAGTTGCAGTGAGTTACCAGAAAGAACCAAAAGAAAAACGCTGCCACCAGATGAAGTAAAAATCATTGCTCTGGATCCCCGACGGGCTTGCTAGAAGCCAAGGCCCCTATTCAATGCACAGACTGAGGATGATGCCACACTAAACTAAATCAGGTAATAGGGTCAGGTGATGGAGTCACATGATGTTGTCTCGCTGACTGTTTGTTTGCATGTTTGCATGCACGAGACAAATATGCATGCAAACATGCAAACACCCTCCGTGTTTGCCCTCTTCGGCCGTTGTTGTTGTCAACCTTGGAAGCTCCCAGCCGTCGATGACCATGGAAACCTTGAAACTTGAAAGCTTGCTTCACTCATATATCAATTGAAGATTATCTGATGCTGCTACACCTCAATGATGGTAAATACTCGTCACATAATGCACGAGTCCGCACTTTTATGATACAATTACATATTCTTGGTCCCTTGTGAAACTAACAGAATCAGTGGAACAGAACGTGTAAAAAAAGATTAACCTGACAGCTTGAATTTTTTTCATTACATGGTCATAAATTTTGAAGAGAGAGAACAACAAAATGACTCGCGGGGGGTGCTGCGAAGAAAGCGATGACCTCGGAGATAGAAGAAGAAAAACTCAAGGCAGCCTGTCACCTTCCAAGGTTCTCCCAAGGTTCTCCCGAGGGCCCTCTGCAGTAGTGAAAGATGTCTTCTCCTCTGCTTCATTCTGACCAAAAGCTCGTTCAATCTCGCACAAACCAGGCACAATCCCGAAGCCATCCAATCAGCTATTCCACCAAGACCACCTTGGACTGTACGCTTCAACTATTCCGGAAGGTGGCAAGCAGAGAGAGTGGTACTGCCAGTGAGGTAATTGTCCTTCACGCAACGGAGACTCGAAAATCTCAGCAAAACATTGACCGAGTTGGCCTTGTCATTTGTGCCGCTCGAACGCGCTCCACCGAAAGGATGCGCGCCGATAACCGCCCCAGTGCTTTTGTCATTGATAGAAAACATACCTACCGAGTCTCGCAGCTTAGTATCTACGATTTTCACGGCTTCTCTATCCCGCGCAAAGACAGAACCTGTCAAGCCGTAATCCGACGTACGATCAATAAGGGCGCACACCTCCTCGAAGGCACCTTCGGCGGAATCGTCGTATGTCTGGACAGTGAAAAGTGGACCGAAGAGCTCTTTCCTCATCAAATCGGATTCCTCGGCGTTCCCTTTGGCCTTGAAGATGGTAGGCTGGACAAAGAAGCCCTTGCTGCCGTCGACATTCCCCCCAAATATCAACTCGTGGCCCTCACTTTGGGCATCCCGAATGAATCCTTGGAACCTTTCAAACGAGGCTTCTGAGCATACAGGACCCAAAGCATGGTGAAGTTGTCTGATTTCATTGCTGTGTGTCATTTTGGCCGCCTCTAGGCCCAATGCCAACCTCAAATCACCTTGCTGCCACATGGATTCTGGGACATATAGACGTGACAAGGCACTGCATTTCTGGCCCTGGAACTCAAACGCGGACCGCACCGCGGCAGATGCGATCCAGTCGATATCGTCTCTGCAGGAGTTGTGGATAAGATGGAAGTTCTTTCCACCACATTCACCCACGACACGCGGGAAGCTTCTGTAGATGTGAGAATTGGCGCCGATTTGAGCGCTCAGCATCTTCAGAACAGCCGAAGAGCCCGTATAATGCAGACCAGCAAAATGAGGACTTGCAAGTGCGGGCTCAACTACCACTTCAGGGTCTGCCACTGGCAGAAACTGAACCACACCCTTTGGCAGACCTGCCTCCTCCATGATCTCATACAAAATATAGTTCGACATCACGGCCATGGGCGAAGGCTTCCAAAGAATGACATTTCCAAGCAACGCTGGTGTGAACGCAATGTGCGCCCCCAACGCAGTGAAGTTGAATGGTGAAATCGCGAGAACAAAGCCTTCCAAAGCTCGATAGTCAATCTTACTTGACGAAGATTCGAACTGCTTTGGTGGTTGCTGGGCATACAGTTGAGCGCAGAAGTGAACGTGGAAGTTCAGGGTATCGATAACCTCGGTGATACAATCGCCTTCGGCCTGTCCACATGTTTTCCCTTGGCCAATAATCGTCGCGGCCATCAGCTTCCAGCGGTATTTTGGCGTTTGGACTAAATGTGCTGCCTTCCGGTAGATGGCGGCGCGGTGTTTGAATGACATATTGGCCCAGATCTTTCTCGCCTCTAGGGCACCTGGAATCGCGTCTTTGCGAATGTGTTCCGCGTCAACTTCGAAGAACTCTGCCAACGGCGCACCATGTCGGTTCCAAGGATTGATCTGTTTGCTCTTCCGGCCGGTGAAGATACGTTGCCCGTTAATTACACTTGGAATCGCAGTGACTTCGTTCTCTATTTGCGCAAGAGCTGCCCCCAGAAGCTTTCTTTCCTCAGATCTGGGCTCGTAAGAAAGCTTCAAAAACCAAGGTCAGTAAAGTGTTTCGGTTTTCAGTAGTCGCGGAAGGAACATACTCCATCGGCATTGGCTGGCAGTGGATACTGAATGGCTGACATTCTGAATCACTGTCTGAGATTCCTGAGTCGAGAACGTACCTCATAACCTGTACGGCTTTTTATTGCTTCGTGGGCCACCAGCGATCTCTCGGCCCGGCCAAAATTCGTTGGCCCCTCCCTGGACCGCTGAGTCGGCTACCCTATCCGGCGATTAGCTCGCTATTGCCCACACCTAGGCATGTGATCTGTCCATGATAACGAGTGAACGAACTACCAGATTACAGCAACATCGGAATGATGTAGCTTCGTTTGCGGGGATTCAACCCTTTCCAAATCTGGCTTCCGAGATTCGGACCCCTCCTCCGACAACACAACGATCGCAATACAGACTCGGAATTGGTTCCTCGGGATCAAATCAAGACTAATGCAGCTCTCAAAGGGTAGTTAATAGAGCTGAAGTACAATCTTGAATCCCCGGCTGAAACCAATGGCATGCACTCTCCGGTGTCAAGCTAAATGTCGGAACACTCGCACAGGGCACTTCACTGCGCTATCCGAGCATTTGAGCACAGCCTCGCCTTTCCTTTTTCTCCTTCCCCGCAGACACACAAGATTAGGGACATGCAGGATACTATATCGACATTATTGGGGGATCAATACCAAGCGCTGACCTCGGGACCCGATGAAAGAAACACGGCTTAGAAGAGCCTGAGAAACCAAACAACATTATGGAAAGTGCTATATCATGACCACCTGGGCATCTGTGTACCTCGGTCTTGGAATGCCATCCATGAAAGCCGTAGGTCTACTCATTGGCACACTAAGAATGAATGTATAAACAAAGAACCCGCCAAAAAGTTGAAGTAACAACACCGTAGCTACGCATATCAATATTATAACCTCTTTCAAATATTCTCACTAGCAGATCTTCTCAATTTACGAAGGGCACCAAGCGACTACGAATCTCGCGACCGAGTCGAGCCCTCTCGGCAGCAGCGCCACCCCGTCCTTCGAGAACAGCTTTGTTCTCCGTAGCCCGCCTTGCCAAAAATGGTAAGCATTCTTTCAGGTCGCCATAGCTCATAGACTGGAACTTGGGTTAGTATTGATACTTTGGACTCTATGTTCATTAGATCTCGTACCTTTACGACCAACGGTAACCCACTCTGAGCCCTCACGGAGCCAGTGATCTTGTTGGTCAAGTCATCTTTCATACCTGCATTCAATCAGTCTGATGTTCAGAATGAACCGGATATGGACAATGGGATAGACTTACCATAAAGCTGGGCAAAAGCAATGCTGCCGGCAACCTCATCTGAAATGAGAAGCCTGGTGGAATTACTCTCCCGCTTAGCCAGTCCGTGCTTTTCAAGCAACTCAATACCACGGTCGACACTGATGGAGTTGTGGGTAGCGAAGACAACGCTGATTCTTGAATGACCAGTATCCTGTACTTGCTCCGCTATGGTCGATAACGTTTTATCAACTCCATAGTTGTATGAGGCGTCTGTCTTTTCTTTGGATTCCCAAACAGGTCCAGGTCCTTCCTTCCCTTGTTCCTTCCATCGAGCAGCTTCAGTGACCATATAAGCACCTCGAATTTGTTTGAAGAGTAGCTTATATCCTTTCTCGTCCGCGCGCTGAATCTGTTGATCAAGAAGCTGAGGGTATCTTCGTAGGTAAGCCTGGAAGGAGGCTATGCAAGTGGGAGGTCCGTCCAGAGAATTGTACTTTTGCATGAGTTCATCAGTGAGGCTGTCAATGACTGGCTGATACCAAGATTGCTCGGCATCGATCACGATGCGGACATTATTTTCTCTTGCCTTGGTGGCGATATGTTCCAGCACCGTCCGTAGGCCCAACAACTCCTCCCGATCCGAGTCTGTCACAGTACTCAGTGCCGCCTCCCAGTCACCATCGTGGGGGAGTCCTGGGTATGGTACGTCTTTGTCTAGTCCAAGCTTTTCTCTTGCCTCAAGAATTGCGAGAGATCCGTGGTGAAGGGCACTAGGGTTTGGCAGGAGGCCCGTGATCTTTATTCGGACCCAGCAACGATTATCACCACCAGTGGCAGTGGTCTCTGGACAGAATTGCTTTGCCAAGGCACCTTGATCTTCAATGGAAGAGAGAACATGGCCAGTCTGTTCAAGGATGAGCTGTGGTCGCTTGCTCGATCCGTCAAGTTCGGCTTCGATGTTGTATCCCAGCAGAGTGCCGATTTCTCCATCTCGAAGCACTTTAATTTTATGCAAGCACTCTTGAGTAGTCTCACCCCCTAGGAATTGGTTGAAAAACGTATGCATCACGATGGTGTTGGTAATGGAGGCGACAATGGGAATGTGGGATAACACGTTGTATATGGACTCGCTCATGTCCACCCATGTTGGCGATGAGCAAAACGCGAAAGCACTATTCATCTATTGTGTCAGTGAAATTCCTTCGCAGAGTTTGAAGGTCTTTCTTACACCCATCCTGAGATAAGTTTGGGCAAAGGAACTGCTGAAAGTGCCTCTTTGTCGCGTGGATCTTCAACATAATCTTCTCCGCCATGTCCTGACCAGATCAGCGCGGCAACAGCAAGGCCGGTGCCCCCAGTAGCAAATGCAATCGACTGAGAGCTCAAGCGAGATTGCCTAGCCTTGCTCCTTGTCGCTTGCGGTGACAAAGTCAGCTTGCTCAATCCACGAACCACGGCCGGAGGTCGTCGAGCAGAGAACAGGTAATTTCTGCTTAAAGCAAACATTTTTTCTGAAACTGATGGATTTGGCAAACACGCAAATTGCAAAATGGTTGAGCAGACATTTTTGGAAGATATGAGGAAAGGTACCCATGCCCCTGTTTAGAATCTCGGCCCGCCCAGCGCACAAATATAGGCGTGTTTGCTACGAACTCCCGGGCCGAGATTCCCACTATCAAGACTTTGAACATGATGGAAACCGTGTTATCTGTGCATTTACTCTCGAGGTCTACATCATCCACTTTTATCGCCGTTGAACCCACAATTCGAAAGTCGACAAGGAATCTCTGTGACCTTTTCCCATAGGACAACAATCCTCAACCTCACCTTCCTAGAGAAATCAGGGATCGATTTTCAGTTTATTATCAGGGATTTTAATGATAACATTTGAATGACATCCAAGTCAAACGAAGATGATAAGCCTAAGCAAATCAAGGCGATATCTTGATAGAGCTCGCCTGGGGATCATTGCCCTCGCGATAACATACTACTTCTCCTCAATTTACCCCGTCTTTTCCCCGGCCCGAGTTGATAAGCTCAAACTTTACTGAGGTGCACTTTGATTCAATATCATTTAAATTGAATTATTCGTGGCCCTTGAGACAGAAAACAATGGGGCTTTTCCAAAACAATCATCTATTGTCGACCAAACATAAACATGAACCAACTCAAGAAGAACCAAACTCTTGAGAACGCACCTGATATTGATAATGGTGGTCTCCAGGACTTAGTCCAAGGCGAGCATCTGAAAGCCTCTCCCCACCCACCTCAGGACTTGTTCAACAGCGAAGAGGGCGACGTCGACTTCCGCTCTGTCTCCTGGCAGGGGGCTGCTATACTCATCGCCAAATTCCAGATTGGACTGGGTGCCCTCAGTCTTCCATCGACACTCCATACCTTGGGATTCTTCCCTGGGATCTTGTGCTTTGTTATTCTGGCTATAATCACAACTGTATCGGGCTATGTGAGTGGAAACGCCAAACGGTACTTTCCACATATACATAGCATCGGAGATGCCGCTCAAATTCTGTTTGGAAAAGGAGCCTGTGAATTTGTTGGGCTTATTTATTACATCTACCTCACGCTAGTTGCCGGCGCCGGCATGCTGACCACGTCTGTGGCACTCAACGCACTCTCTGATCACGGGGCTTGCACTATGATATTTCTCGCTGTCGCTTGCGCGCTGGCTTTCATTTTTGGGACTGGTTTCCGATCTTTGCAAAAGGTCGCGTGGCTCAGTTGGGTTGGCGTGGCAGGAATTATCTTCGCTATATGGATTACCGCTATTGCTTGCCTTGCTAGAGCAAGACCTGCAGCTGCGCCTCCTGGCCCCGTCAGCCTGGACATTCGCGTTGTTAACTCCAAGGCAACCTTCACCGGGGTAATGTCGGCTATTTCTACACAGCTCTTTGCTTTGGGGGCTTCCGGGACATTCTTCTCAGTGGCAGCGGAGATGAAAGAACCAGAAAAGTTCACCCGATCTCTCATCTGGGGCCAGTCCTTCATCGTCATTACAAACATCGCCATCTCATCTATCATGTACGCCAAAGTCGGCCAGTATCTTGCAAGCCCCGCGCTTGGCTCAGCTGGCTTGTTGATCAAAAAGATATCCTTCGGTGTTGCATTTCCAGGATTGCTAGTCACTGCAATTTTATGGAGCCACATCGCGGCAAAATATTGGTTTGTCCGGATTCTCCGCGGCACACACCATCTTCAATCGAACACCATCACACACTGGACTGTCTGGGTTGGATCTATGGCTGTCACTGTTGCCATCGGATTCATCATTGTCGGTGTTGTGCCTTTCTTTGGTGATTTTCTCAGTTTGATCGGCGCTCTGATAAATCCGGTGTTCACTAACATTCTCCCTGGTTTTATGATTCTCTATTTTTTGGGGCGGAATCCAGCCATTTTCAGCGATGAATATCCACATGACCCAACGCAGGAACCAGCTTCGTCAATGGTTTGGCTTCTAGCCGCTTGCAAATCATATCGAAGTGGATGGAAACAAGCCCTGGCCCTTGTTGGTGCAATTTTGATAATAATTTTGGGTGCCTTCATCATTGTAGGTGGTACTTACTCAACTGTCTTGAATATCCAAGCGTCGTACAAAGATGGATCGGTATCTGGTGTTTTTTCTTGTGGAGATAACTCTTAGCTTTTGACCAGGGTCGTGATTCAAGCCAGAGCAGTATAGTTAGCACATAAAGAGTAGCAGAATCAATATTCATATGATTTTCCAAACGCTGTGAAAATGCCCCCATCCATTTCGGCAGACTCAAAGAATGAGGCGAGCAAGTATAATCTACCAGGCTCATATCTCGTGTCTCTTAAAGTGGCGGGTATCTGTTCACGTGAACCTTGAAAGTCCACTGGTCTGTCAAAGATTTCAACTACCATCCATGTATTGCCCCCTACAGTCATCCGGACCCGCCGAGAATACACCGACTCTCGGGCACTCTAGGGCTCCAGGGCTATCTCTAGGGTAAGCTGTCTACCACATCTAAATTCGATGAGAATCTACTATCTACTGTAGTGGGGAAACAGCGCCACTCTCCTACCTGCGCCACTAGCTACGCCACAGCAGCAAGGGTATTTCTAGCACTCAGTTTCATAGTATAGCAACTCAGTCACCTTCATCTCTCTAGAAAGCATCATTCTTCTCATCATTATATGCGTATTCCTACCGATGACCCCGTCAGAGCACTGAACGCCCCTACCGTCTTGTCTGCGATGTCAGACCGCCAGCGCGCTCTTCCCACTTCACTACAGATAAGACGCCAAGTATGCGGGAGCAAAACATCTCCTGGGCGTTGAATGGGCACCTGGGCGCCAACCACGGGCTCTATCTCCGGGGCCGTAGTCTCGGAATGGCTCCGAGTAGTTACAGTAGTACCATTGGAGAAAAGACGTAACGGGTAAAATAGCGTCCAACGTAGTCATATCATCGTCGGGTCTAAGAAATAAACAAGAAAATTACGGATGGGCCATCCGACTCTAGGGCTTCCCCGCCAATCTCTCGGTCCGAGAACTCCACAATCACTTCCAAGCTTCACCCATGGGGTACTGGGCATAGTCCAAGTCCTATCCTTGAATTCCGGCAGATAGAAATGGGTTCTTCGGGGATGTATATATATCAGTTCAATTGGAATCACTTGGATGCATCGTTAGTCTTTACCATCATCTCCGAAATCACCAAGCCAATTCAAACCTTGGAACATCCGAAGCTCCTACACCAACATTCAATTATCAGCTCTCACCAGATCACCATGTCAGGCCGTCTTGAAGGAAAGATTGCTCTTGTATCCGGCTCAACCCAGGGTTTTGGCCGTGGAATACTAGAGACCTTCATCCGTGAAGGTGCTGTAGTACTTGGGATGGACCTCCAAGCTACCGATGGCCCTGTTGATGGTTTCCCTGAGAGCGTAGCTTATCAGATCAAGGCAAATGTGGCTGAGGAGGGGAGTTGGATCAAAGCGGTATGCAAGCCCAATGATTTCTTTCACTTCTACTCATCGACCTGCCTCATCTTGTTTGACCAGAGACTTACTTCCTGCTGTAGCTGGAGACTTCTATTTCCAAATTTGGAAAAGCGCCTTCCATTGTCGTCCACAACGCCGGCTGGTCATACGCCAACAAGTCTGGCCTGGATGTCACTATCGAGGAATTCGATCGCCTTTTCAATGTCAACGTCAGAAGCATCTACCTTGCATCCAAGGTACTCGTTCCCGAAATGAAGAAGAACGGGCCCGGCTCTACTGTTGTGATCTCCAGCGAGAATGCCATCCGACCCGGTGCTACGCAGACATGGTATAACGCAACCAAGGCAGGTGTCTCTTCGGCGACCAAGTCCATGGCCCTGGAATTTGCGAGAGACCAATTGCGATTCAACACTATCTGTCCGACTTCCGGAAACACACCATTGCTGAACAAATTCGCTGGCATCGCAGATGGTCCAGTTCCTGCGGAGATCATCAAGGCAAAGTGCGAGGCCATTCCTATTGGCCGCCTGGTGGAGCCATCTGATGTTGCCAATGTCGCCCTTTTCCTGGCAGAGCCTGCTAGTTCAATTATCAGCGGAATTGAAATTCTTGTTGATGGCGCACGTTGCGTCTAGTCGGGTGTTTATGAACGGGTCATAGAAACAAATCACTGGCTGAACCTAATTCAGCTGATTAGGTTGTGAAGTGAATATTATACCGTTCGGCGTGAATGGCGTATCTCCAAAGCGACTTCGGGTCCCAAAAGCGTAAAAGATGGGTAAAATTTGCGTCTAAAATGTTTGTGTAGGCTTGATAGGTTGGAGCTGGAGAAATTGAGAATTATATGTTTGTGTTCCACGGTTAACACCCAGGACATTAGGATCCAGAATAGTCGCGTTGTCACCTCTACACCTTTCTTTTCCCTCTGCTCAGCACCTGACTTTTACAATTCACCTGTCTACCAACTTCATCAAAGCGTTTTCATTTCTTCAGAATCTTGAAGCTGCCCAACCCTTCATCTCCTTCGGGCCTTTCCTCATCATGATGCCCCGGTTGCTTGACTTTGACCACCTGAGTGGTACTGAAATTACACTCGACCAGCCTTCCCTTTCGCCCCCTCGCACCTTCGTCCTCGACGAAAAGATATCCGAAGACTACCAAACGATGACTCGGCGGATATATGATCAAGAGTTGGGGCCTCCGTTTGCCGTCATTAAGTTTTCTTGTCACGGCCTTCTGGACCCTGGTCAGCAGGGCTTCATGCGTATCTACTTGCAGATACCTATTGATGGTACCTTTTCTAGCGCTCCAGAAGTCCGAGCCCAGCAGGCCATCAGCCAGCACACCCACACGGAGCTCAAAGCGCTTGCGACTCTAGATCGCGAAAACTGTACGGCAGTACCGAAATTGCTTGGCTATGGGGAAGGGTTGCAAGGCACTGAAGAATTCGTGCCTGGTGGCTACATCAACTACGTTGCGTGGGCACGGGTACCTGGTGAACCCGTAGACTACCATTCTTTCTGGAAACGCGACTTTGAATACCGCCGGCAACTGCGTTCCGCCTTTCGTACCGTCTATGAGTAAGATCATAACCCCTCAAGTGCTATACGTCCACCCCTTAAAGGACTACCTATACTAATACAACGAAGAGAACTCAGCAGGTGTTCTTGGCAACCTAGACTTACCCCTCCGAGCAAGCTCATCTACGATGATGTCACCAAGGCTATGTAGGTAGTTCTGGCATTTCATTCACCTGACAAATCTATTAATGCCGATGACGATGAGCTAATTGCTTTTAGGCACATTTCCGGATTCCGAGGAGCCTGTCCAATGGACACTGAGCCATTCTCAGACGAGACCTACGCGTTATGGGGATTGGCAAAGCCATCTGACAGGCTGGATTGGTATCTTGATAGCTCTGACTGGACCTGGTAACCAATGTGGATCTCCGTACATCTCTGAGCGATGCTTTTGACAGTGAAAATGGCCTTTGGCATATGGGATTGTATTTTTGTTGTTCATGATGCCTAGCTACCCCAGTATGCATGTATTCGTCACTGGACTAGTGTTTTTAATGAGACGATTGTAGGTTGTGAAGTGAATGTTATACCGTTCGGCGTGAAGGGCGTATCTTCAAAGTACAGTGGTGTTGCATAAGTGTTTGACCTCCAGTACTTTGGACTCCATTTTTTGGCCTGAGCGATTACCAGGTTTGTATATAATAAACTTGGCTATCTTTTTTGGCCTCTCTTTTGGCGTCTTCTTTTGCCATTTTCTAGATATTATATCGTCTAGAGTGGCTTGAATGATCATTTATTAAACGAGTTGGTCTGAGGTCGAAGTACTCAAGGTCAAATACTTATGCAACACCACTGTAACTTCGCGTCTCAGAGGCGTAAAAGATGGGATATGGCCATTACCTAGCTGATGTCATGACACATAGAGGGCGACAGACTATTGATTATATCGGATCAAATTCCGGAGTTCTCTGCCAGGCGTTCTTGAGAAAGCAGGTTTAAGGTCGAGGTGCTCAAGGTGCTCAAGGTCAAACCGATGCTATTCCGCTATATAACGCGATTCCTAAATAAATTCCCCCAAATATTCAACGTTCATCCCAACCCCGGTCTCGTATACCAGAGCAGACTATCCAAGACACATATAATATTAAGCTAAAGTAACAAAAAAGCACAATCCTCATCCGACCAGCGGACAGACCCATTTACGAAAGCATCTCAAGGAAATCCAAAGCTAGCACGGTTCGCACCGCGCTGAGTCATGGGCGAAACGACATGCGAGGGACTGGACGGCAGCTCAGAGAAGACGTTCGAAACCGCCGAGACAGGTCTGCCCTCATCATGCGAGGTGCGTGGGTTCGACGCCGTCTCATAGATACAGCTGAGCGGGCCACTGGCGCCGTGTGTGCTGCTGCGAGAGCGCTTTCCGTTGGGGTAAATGATTTGGACATCATTGCGACGTGGCGCTGGCTGGTCAAAACGTCGCTGGCTGGGCCAGCGGTTGGCAGGCTGGAAGTATTGGCTTTGGCTGTGCTGCTGCTGCTGGTAGTGGGATTTGTTCTGGCGTTGGGCGTTGGACGGGTCGAAGTGGAAGGTTGTGCTGCGCTGTGGGTGGGCGTTTTGGACGGGCCGCACTTGCACTTTCCCGTTGCGGGAGGACTGCGAGTATGCGCGTGGTGGAGGGCCGCTGGTGTAGTTTGGGTGGTGGGGGTGGTTGATTGAGCGGGCGGGTGAAGCGTGGGTGGTCTGGGAGCGGTGCATTTCAGATTCTGGGACGACTTCCGGGGCGTCGGCGGAGTTTGTTGTTGTTGATCGGGTGTGGCCTGGGCGCATGGGGCTGGGGTTTGCAGTTTGCGGTAAAGTTATTGTGGAAGCGTTTGGGGTATTGGCAGTGCCGAGCTGGTAGGTTGGAGATTGGGAGATTCCGTTGGGTGTGCTGTTGGGTGTGACAACCTGTTTCTCGATGTCTGAGGCTGCGTTGGGGTCGGCGAGAGCACGGATCTGAGGGTCGTCTGATAATGAAAGCGACAATGGGAAGGACTTTGGTAGCATTCGACGGAGTGACGACAGGGAGGACTTTCCACGGCTGTGGCTGGCGTATTTCTTGGGGATGGCAGGGATCTTGGGAACAGGTGCATCCGAAAGAAGAGCTCGAAGCTCGTTCGCAGTCTGCGTGGTCATCACCGTGGAAGTCCGCGATATGGGATAGAATTCGCTTTTCAGGCTTTGTGACCCAGGAGAGACACGATGCAAGTTGTCATCCGGCGAAATACTGGTTCCGGATACAATCTCTCCATATGTCGAGCCAGGGTCGGTATTAACTCGCAGTTGGGGTCGCAGGCGAACAGGCGCAGGGTGACGGATACTGGGGTGGCAGTTGACCTTGTTGGCGATGGGGTCGACGGACCAGAACTCGCCTCCATTGCCGTCGTGCTGGCGACACAGGTAGATAATCTCGTTCTTGAGTGTCTCCTCACTATCCCAACTATTTCCAGAAATTATGCTGCCATTCCGAGTGATTTCCCGGCGTCGGTAGATACCAAGGAGGGAGACATCATACGGACGATCGCAAAGCTCCCTCGCGCAGTACATCACACACACAGTGACCCTGTGAATAATTAGTTAGCCAGAGCAAGGATGAGGCAAAAACGGGAGTGGAACATACATTGAAGTGACCGAAACAATCACAGACGCTCGGTGGAAGGCACAGCTTGTTCCCACTCTCCAAAAGCTCGCATCCGTTCCTGCAGGTAGGCAGTATACCTGCTGAGCAGCGACCACCAGACCCGCGACACTGGTGGCGAGCCAAAGCATGAGATCCAATCGCAGAACGTAGGTGCAGATGTTGTGCAAGACGGTCTTTTGCGTTCCAAAACCACCGATGTTGTTGTACTGCCACGCGACCAGACTTTGGAGGCCGACCAAAGGCAAAGAGAAGAACGACTAAATAGAAGGTCAGTAGAGATAACAATTAGTATAGGAGGTAGAAACATACCGCGACAAGTGCGAGCACGACGCTCAGCGTCATCTTGGAATCAACCTGTCCATTACCGTACAGGTACAGCACCAGGACGGCTTCCAAGATAGACTGCAGAAGCAGCACATATAGCGCGATGAAGATGACCAGTTTCGTCCAAGTACCCTCCTTCCGAGGCATAGCCAGTACACCGGTCGCCATGATTGCGATACAAGACTCAGATGACGGACAAGGGAGATGAGAATCACCCTATCAAAGCCGTCTGAAATTGAAGCCGGAAAAGTCGCGAGATCACAAGCACAGAACAGGCGTAATAGATGCGCCGGACCCAAATCCAACCCAGATGCAGTCACACTAAAAGATCATGGACGGCGCGTATCGAGGATTCATATGTCTGGTGGCGGAAGTGTCGCGGGACTAAAAGGGGAATTTAATGGAGGGTTCATAGCCCTGGAGCGCGTCGACGCGAATAAAGTGTGGAGGGGTGGAATGTCACCCGAGGGGCGGGCATGGAAGGAATCCAAGGCCTCGAGGAAAATCCCATCCTCGAAGTGGCCTATCTTGGCTTGATCTGTTGGAATGCTACGGAGTTTTGGTAGGGATGGGGTGTTCGCCTCATCCCTGCGCGTCAGTCTTGGGGTAGCTCGTGGTCGTTTCAGTCCCTGAATAGGAAGGCATGAAGTTCATTTTGATTCCTAGGAATTCGTGATTCTCCGTGCGTTGAAGGGTTGAATTTGGTGAGTGACCTTGTTGGTCGAGGTAGGAGGTGCCGTCCGGTGCGGCTCGCTGTACCTGGGCAGCCCTAGATCCCTCGATGACGTCGCCAACGTTCACCCTCCAAGCTTCCTAACCATGATTTTAAATGCTTTATTGTTATCTTAATGTCATTTGGATATTATCTAGCAGCCGTAGTCCATGCAAACTAATTAATTCAACTTCAACTATTACTATAACACATTGGCGAAATCGAAATTCAACCCACGTGATTCGAGGGGTTCACCTGTAAGGACAAAGAGTGAGCCTTCCACCTAGATTCCTAACATTCTGACGTCTTTGACAGGCACCTGAATGAAGTGTCTCCGATGTGCAAAAAATGTCCTCCCCGGATCATGAGGCAGCGGGTGAACACGCGTGTTGTTGACAATAACCGGTCTATAGATCTGATAGCTGGAACCTCGGTCACGCGATGACACGGGCAAGCAATGCTTGTTTCAGGTGACTCATTGTTTTTTAACTGCTCCTATTATCAAAACGCGTAGCTTAAGGCGAAATCTCAATGTCAATAAATCCCTACTATGGGATATGACTCGGTTTGAGATTCCATCTTGCGCGCCTATACAGGTTTGTTTGTAAACTTGTGCACCAGCATCAGCTCCCTGTGGTGGTTTCTGAGCAGACTGAAAGGGCTTCCGTCCGGTAAGGGAAGTTATCAGAGAATGTCGCAACTTCTACCTGGCTTACATGGTGTCCACCACTACTTGCCCATATGCTCCCCGGGGGAGAGGGAGCGAAAACGAAAGCGAAAAAGAGCCCCAGGATCAAAAAGTAAGTCATGAAATCGTTCTGGATTTTTTCTATAGGTCAATTCTAAAAGAAGCTAGTTTAAAGCACAGCAATGCACTCGATCTCAACATCGGTGTTAAGAGGGAGCGTCTTGACCGCAACACAGCTGCAAAGCACGTTAGTAAATCATGTCGTAATAAGCGCTTCGTATTAACATTTGCATGTGCATGTACATGCATCGAATAAAAGAACTTAAAAATGCATGTTGACGAGAACGAAAAAAAAGTAGAACTCCAAATGATATAGAGAGCGGGGTAAACTCACGTTCGGCAGGGCTTGACATCACCCCAGTATTGCATGTAAACGGAGTTCATCTCGGCAAAGTCATCCATGTTAGACAGGAAGACATTGACCTTGACGACCTTTGTGATATCGGTGCCGGCCTCCTCGAGGATGTGGGTCAGGTTCTTGATGCATTGGTGCTGTTCGATAACGTGAGCTTGGAATCCATTGGGCATATTATGACCGCAGTTTAGTCTTACAGTGTGGGCCTTGACATCTCCGTCAATCAGCTTGCCAGTGGCAGCGTCCATGGGGACGGCGCCGGAGCAGTAGACGACACCATTGGCGACAATGGCCTGGGAGTAGATGCCAGGGAGGGGCTTGGGGGCCTTGTCGGTGAGAACGGGGGTCTTGGTGGACATGGTGAGAGATGTGGATGAATTGAATTGAGAACAGAAACAGGAATTGCGTTTCCCCCTTGCGCGGGGGAGACGCGCTCTTTATCAACCCGACATCCGGTGCATCCCACGCCGGCTGAAACGTAACGAGCGCTACGGTAGCGACGGAGGTTCAGTCGGGTCGGCTGTCAGAGGACTCAATGGGGAACGACTGGACCAGAGTGGACCGGACTGGGGGAGGAATGGAGACGTGATGGAGACAGGATGCAGACACGCGCGGGTCATTGCAACAGTGGCGCCGATCTTCTCCGCATCGGGCCTGTTATCAGCTTATCGGCTCCTCCCCCGCATTGTCGACCCCCACTGCTGTCGTGGGGGTCGAATTGTTATTAGAGACCCTCTCTCCGACTCTTGGGTCTACTCTCCTGAGCAAATCCCCCTAGATCTCTGTTCACCATGACTGCTGGTATTACACAACCTCCCTATCCCCTCCACGACTCCGTCAAGGACCTTTTGGACCCGGAGTATGTCGACTTTTACAACGAGCATGTCATCAACAACCAGCAAGTACATCTCCAACCCGTGGAGGCCTCGCGGACAAGTGGTGTCTTGATTCCTGGCGCAGGCCCCATGTTGGAGGTCGGCAAGACCCAAGACATCACAGTCCAGCGACGCGCAACGGAAGGCCCCGCAGTGCCCATCCGCGCCTTCACTCCCAAAGGCCACCCACCACCCAGCGGATGGCCCGTAATGCTATACTTCCACGGCGGAGGCTGGGTGCTAGGAAACATCGACACCGAGAACGTGGTGTGCTCGAATCTCTGCGTCCGCGGCAACTGCGTCGTGATCACAGTCGACTACCGGTAAGCCCAACCTGCAAGCCCCGCCCTAGCCCAAACCTAATTGAATTTCAGTCTTGCACCCGAGAACCGCTGGCCCGCCGCCGTACACGATAGCTGGGAAGCGCTCCTATGGCTGATCGCCGACGGCCCCGCCGCGCTATCAGTCGACGTATCCAAACTGGCAACCGGCGGGTCCTCCGCCGGCGGCAACCTTGCTTCAATTATGACGCAAAAGGCCCTCACCCTGTCACCGCCAGTTCACTTCCGTGCGCAGCTGCTCTCTGTCCCCGTCACCGATAACACGGCCACGGTTGAAAATAATGAGTCCTATAAGCGGTATGAGCGCACCCCCGCGCTCCCCGCGCTCAAAATGTACTGGTACCGCGATCACTACGTGCCCAATGACGCCGACCGCACCAACCCCGAGTCCAGTCCGCTGTTTTGGCAGGGTGACTATTCGCAGTTGCCGGCGGCGCTGGTCATGGTCGGAGAATTGGATGTCCTGCGCACGGAGGGCGAACAGTATGCGGAGAAGTTGGAGAAGGCGGGCGTCCCTGTTGATTTACAGGTCATGAAGGGCATGCCGCATCCGTTCCTCGCTATGGATGGGGCTTTGTCGGAGGGAAAGAGATGCATTACCCTTATGTGTGATGCGTTGCAGAAGGCTTTCTGGGCTTGATTGGTACTATAATTTAGACGCTGTATTGGATAATTTCTGAGATAGAAAGCACTCGCCTGTCATATAATTTTAGAAGCTTGCATCTTCATTAAAATGGCCATACGCTTATCATCTGACTGCATCTGGGTATTGAGTTACAGCAAATTGTATGACGGCTGATTTCCTAAGTCTTGTAAATCGGCGACGGCTTTTGCCTAGTTTACCTGCGTGTGAATCGGGAACAGACGAGCAAACAGTCCCCTTAACTCTTTTCGCGGTCTTTTCTACACTTCACGCCCCAGTATCGCACCAGGGCGCGAATAAAAAAGGAAGCGACAGATCATGGAAGTTGAATTGGGGTACCCCAGGCACCAAAACAAAGCTTTGCGACCGGCAACCAATTGACGATGTCTACATAAAGAGATTTTGAGATTCAAACATGGCTTCCAAGTCATGGTGTTTCACCGGGTCGGATATCCCACTGCTCATTCACTAATCTTCACGGCTGCAGAACAAAAGTACACAAACACAATGATATTGTCTGCGATAGGCGGGAAGCCGCGTCAACCATTGGCCGGATAACTGTTTCGTTTCGGGGTAGAGCACACCGGCGCGCCACTAGCGCGTCGCAACCCCTGTCGTCAACACGTGTGCCTTCATCGAAGTCGATATCGATGAGCAATTCCAGGTTGGAAACGTCTCGGCTATGGTGCGCGAAGTTTCCCGCGCAGTGAGCTAAATTGGCCAAGACCGAAAGGCTTCAGCCTCATGGCTTGGGAACCACCGTAGTGTCGGCATGGTTAAAAGTCGAGATACCGGTGCGAATGATTTTCAACTGCGACGGACAGTGAGGATCCGGACACGCGATACTGGCATCGGTGGTCATCCAGTCATTTTCGTGCGTCATTCGCTGTTTCGAGGCCAACAGGGGTAGAACCGAAGCTGCGCGCGTGTAAGTTCATATACAGAGTAGCTCGGAACAAAGTAGCTCGGAGCTCTGGAGGTCCACACGCACCGAGACTGTAGATGCTGATCCCTTGGCCGGGAGGCAGGTACATCATTTCGCCCTTCAGCGTGAAATAATCCCCCTCCTTGGCTCCGCACATAATGCGTTTGCCGGGGGGACAGACCACCTCCACGCGGAGATCGTACAGCTGGAATTCATCCATCGGAGCAGAGTAATTTAACAAGCTGCTAATCTTCAGCGGTCGAACCTCTTTTTATGGGGAGTTGCATCGGCTAGCAAAGTTAGCCGGCGTCTCAGTCTCGGCGTTTTCCCGCGATCGCCACCTTCCCGGGAGATTTTGCTCCCCCGTGTTTCTCTCCACCTAAGCTGACGAGCCCAGCACATAAGCATTGCCGTGGCTGAAGATTACGAGTATATATCCGGACTCGAAGCTCGTATAGTTTATGATTGACTGCATCTTACATCCTTCATTGCCCTGAGAGCGCGCTACCATGGCGTTCGCCAAGGACGAGAAAAATGCCAGCACGGCCAGCGACGTCGAGAGACCCTATAGTTCCTCGATGATGGAGGGAGAGGAGATCAAGCGGGATCTCAAATCGAGGCATATCAACATGATCGCCATCGCAGGCATGATTGTAGGTTCTGATCTGTTCGATCGACGCGTGGATCGGCGCTGACACTCACAGGGAACCGGCCTGTTTCTGAGCTCTGGTCAGGTCATTGCTATTGCTGGGCCTGCGGGCGCTTTCTTGGCTTATATTGTTATGGGCCTTGTGACCGGTGGTATCTCGTACACGACTGGTGAGATTTCTTCGTTCATGCCGTGCAGTGGTGGCTTCGTGCGTCATGCGACGAGGTTTGTGGAACCTGCACTCGGTGCGGCTACCGGGTGGAATTTCTGTATGTGTTGGGATCCGATACCTCAAGTGAAATTCGTGAGACGGGTGTTAACCTTGGCACAGGGTATACCATGGCGATTTCGGCGCCCACAGAGATCACTGCCGCTGCTACCATCGTTCAATTTTGGAACGATTCTGTTAGCCCTGCGGTTTGGATCACTGTCTTCGGTGTCTTCATCACTGCCCTCAATTTCTGCAATGTGAAGCTCTATGGAGAGGTGAGTAGCCGAGAACGGGGAACCCTGGGACATCATCCGGTTTTCATATCTAACGCTCATTTCAGTCCGAGGTGATCTTTGCATCCCTCAAGATCATGCTGATCATTGGTCTCATCATCGGCGGTATCGTCATTGACCTCGGTGGTACCCCAGGCCAGGAGCGTCTCGGGTTCCACTACTGGAAAGACCCGGGCGCGTTCAACGAATTCATCGACACAGGCTCTACGGGAAGATTCCTCGCATTCTGGAAAGTGCTTTTGACTTCGGCCTTCAGTTTCGGTAATATCCAAGTCGTGGCCATTGCAGGCGCCGAGACTCAGAACCCGCGCAAGATCATCCCCGACGCGACAAGGAAGACATTCATCCGTATTTTTGTCTTCTACGTTGTCAGTATCTTTATCGTTGGACTCATTGTGTAAGGCCCATCTCACCAGCCCACGAGAGCGAAGAATCTAACACTGCTCCAGGCCCTCTAACGATAAGGATCTCACCATCTCAACCGGTACAGCAACCCAATCGCCATTCGTGATTGCATTTGTGCGATCTGGCGTCTCGGTTGTTCCGCACATCATCAACGCAGTTGTCTGTACTTCAGCCATCAGTGGCAGTTCCAGCTGTATTTTCATCGCGTCGCGCACCCTGTACGGTCTGAGCCAGGACGGACATGCGCCCAAGTTCTTCCAGCGATGCAACCGCTTCGGAATCCCGTACTATGCCGTGGGTCTGACTGTGCTCTTGCTGCCACTGATGTACATGAGTCTGGGTAGCAGCGCAGCCACCGTCTTCTCCTGGTTTGTCAACATCACTACTGTCGCCGGTCTGATTGGATGGATCGTCATTGGAGGTACTTATCTGCGGTTCTATGCATGCTTGAAAAAGCAGGGATACTCACGGGATGGTAAGTTTGAGTCGCTGTCTGGTGTGATCGATGCTGATAATTATTCCAGAGCTTCCCTATCGCACGCCTTTCCAGCCCTATACCGCATGGGCCAGTTTGTTCATGGTAGTGATGATTGTCTTAACTTCTGGATTCGATGTCTTCACCAAGGGCAATTTCACCGCATCTGGATTCCTCACTTCATACCTGAACATCGCGATCTTCGCTGGTATGTGCCCTTATCCCCCAGTCCCAACAATTCTAACAGCAAGACAGCACTGTACATCTTTTTCAAGTTCTTCCTCAAATCGAAGGTCGTCCCCTTGGACGAGATCGACATCCGCGGCGAATTCGAGGAAATCGAAAAGGAAAAAGCCGCAGGTCTCTACCTCACCTCCGACCAAATGGGCTGGTCATGGTGGAGACGCACACTCCACTGGATCTAAGACAGAGCCACTGCACATATTCAAAGACATAGAGAACTTTGTATTTAGTTGTATTCATCGCGTATAAACCATAATAGAAATGTAATCATCAATCATCAATCATCGATATTCACCTCCACAGTCACCAAGACTCTCAAACATCTCGGCCCTGGAACTGCGGTCCAAGATTGCCTGGATCAGTCCCTGATCCTCTGCATCGAGCGACCAGCCCAGACTGGCCAGGTTCTCCTCTGACTGCTCGCTGACACCCATGCGCGCGCCTACAATCACAGCTCCCACGCACTTGAAGTCCAGAACCCATCTGGTTGCAACGTTGGAGACTGAGACATTGTGTTTGCGGCCGATGCTCTGCAGAGTGGCGAGGAGCTCTTGGAATAGATCCCAGCCGCCCCAGTTCTGAATCATGGCGAAGTACTGCGCGGCACTCGGGTTAGTGTTTGGGTACTTTGTGGATTTGATTCAGCTCACCTTGCGAAGACTGGGAGTCATAGTCTCGGCGTAAAGGTCTGGCGCTTCTTGGCCGACCCACTTTTCTGCGAGCAGTCCACCGAGCTGATGTGGTTAGTTTTCGTGCTGAGGCTGGGAATTTTCGATCACTTACCAGAGTGCCGTAGGTGAGGAGCTTGATGTCGTGCTTATCGCAGAACTCGACCATCTTGACGGTTGGTCTGGAGTCAATGAGAGAGAACTTGTGTCCGTTAGCCTATGTCATGCAGGAAGTGGGGATGGATTTACCTGGACTTGGTTAGTGTAGACCTTGACTCCACTCTCAATTGCTTTCTGCATGTGCTCTGTATCGAAGTTGCAGAGACCGAGATGCTGGATGCGACTGTCTTGCTGCAGATACTTCAAGGCGTCAATGTACTGGGGATCGTTATACTGTTTATGGGATCAGCGATGGATCAGAGGTCAAGTGATGGGATACAACTCACGAATTGCCAGTGGAACTGCAGTAGGTCGATCTTGTCGGTGCGCAGTCTCTGGCAACGCTCGTCAACTTTCGCGCGGATAGCATCGGCAGTGACGGTCATAGGGTGGAACACGCAGTATTTCGTTGCGGCGAAGAGGGAATCGGAGAAGGCGCTTGAAGATCGGTATTGGCCCTACAGGTGGTATAGTCAGCGAGGTGTATATATAGACGGATGGTTAGAGATGCTCACAAACAGAATTTCTGCGTCGCCATAGTGATCGGCCATATCGAACGCAGTCAGACCACTCTCCACATGCTTTGAGAATTGCTGCATGATCTTAGATCGGGATGCAATTCCCCACGCAGGGCTGGACAACTGCCACAGACCGGAGAAAACGCGGGGAAGTTTGACGTTCGCCATCTCGAAGGTCTCCGAGATGGCACGCGGAGCCTTCTCCGAATAGGACTCATTGATGGAGGGCGCAGCTGCCAAGGAAGGGTTAACCAAGTCGATAGTGGCCTCGAGACCTCGTTCCAGGACGAAGGGCAAGGAGTTCTGTTCCCAAGAAGCCTTGCAAGCGATAAGAGATTTCAGCAATGCCTCCAACGGGATTCTCTCGGTTTCTGACAGATCTCTAGACCCTGACTCCACAAAGAGGGTCTTTTGAACGGCGGTGATGGCCTGGATTATGTCCCCATCCACACCAGCAATCTGGTCCACAATAGCCGACTGGCCAGGCCTGAGCTTAATTTGCGAGACTTGGTCAACGATTTCCTGTAGGAGTGGCAGAGCCTGGTAACACATTCCACATCCTACCATGCAACAAATGCGCTTTCGCAGTTGCTGGAAGGCATCTGTCGTTTGGAATGAGCCATCTGCTGCCTGATCGATGACGGTGATCTTGGCGAAGCGAGACGCCGTTTCTCCCAGATACTGTCTCGTCTGCTCCTCGAAGACGGGCGTGCAATCAGGCCTATTAGCCAGGATCCCACGCATGACTGCCCGCAGTCCTTCGATGGGAAGGTTGGCGATGTTGGTATCCGCCATCATATTGACATGACCGGCCTTTGGCTTGGTGGGAGCCATACTTGGAATTTCGAGTTTCGAATTTGAGTCTCTGTTTTTATATCCGTTTCCCGCCGTTTGAGAGAGGGATCCTCTGAGATTCGATCAGAGATATTTTCAACCTCATAGTTGACCCCTGCAAGAAACCCAAAAAAGGTTCACCGGCCGGCGACTTCTGGGCCGTTTCAGGCAATTTGGCGGGTCGCAGAAGAGCCTGAGGTGGTGGCCGGCATTTCAACCCGAGTTAATTCACCGGTCGAACGCCTCAGGAAAACGGGAAAGGATCGGCGAGAACAGCGCCCGAATAGGAAGCCAGTGCGCCCCCAGAGAAGCTCCCCTCGGGCAGTCGGGTCCCGGTTGATCTCGGGGGACGTGGAGTGACTTCCCTGGTCCACCTTGCAAGATCTCTCTACACAAGCAGCTATGTCGCCGGATGGGTCCACGGCCCCCAAGGCCAGGTAAGCCTTCCGCCCCCCCTGGATGGACACGGCTGATGAAACAGCGCCAATGCCTGCTTGGCTTGCCGCCGAGTCAAGATGAAATGTACCATGTCGATAGATCCCGTGAAATGTGATCGCTGCGTGCGAAAATCAATAGACTGTGCTTTCCGCGAGCACCGTCGTGGCAGAAAGCCCGGCACCCGGTAGGTGTTTCCCCCCCCGGTCGCGCAGCTGAGATCGTCCACTCACGGGAAAACCCAGGCTGGTCAAAGCCAGTTCTAAACGGTCGCTCGACTCGCATATGCAGGATACGATCCCCGAGCGAACGGAAGTGCGGCCCAACTCGCGCGATGAACGCGTCTCGGATTTCTGGGCGGAATCTGAGGGGTTGCAGCCTGACGGCCTCTTGAGCCACCAGGCGATGAAGGGGAAGTTCTCACTGCAGAATATTCTCAGTACTAATCATGGTGCGACGTACGATCGCCCTGCGGATGGAGTCTCCCCCGATGATCCAATTCGGTGTGGGCTTGTTAGCTACGAGCGTGTGGTCGGCCTGTTTGAAAAGTGAGCCTGAGAACGCTGGCAGCGACTTTGCATTTACTGATCGTTCACCAGCTTCATGACCAAGTTGAATCCGTATATCAGCCAATTGGACCCTCATCTCCATACACTAACATATGTGCGGCAAAAGTCGTCGTTTTTATTTTCCGCTGTTCTTACGGCTGCTTCAAAGTCATTTGAGCCTGCGTTGTATCCGAGCATTCATGCACACGCTGAAAAGCTGTTCATGGAGGCCTTCCAGCGCGGGGATAAATCCGCTGAGACTGTTCAGGCGATTATGGTCTTGACCTATTGGAAAGAGCCAAGCGACACGAGAGCCTGGATGTCTGTCGGACTAGCAATTCGCATGTCAATGGATCTTGGCTGGCACAAGCTGGGAACGACCCTCACTTCACCCAAAGATCTAACCGATACTCGGCAAAGAGAAATCCGCAACGATGAACGCACTTGGCTGGTGCTGTTTGTGTATGATCGCAGGTAAGACTCCGCCTTGGCTATTGGCAAACCCGCCTTCTAATTTTGACTAGCATGAGTCTACAAACCGGGAAACCCTGGATGATTGAACGGAGTCCTTTCATCGAATCAGTCCAATCATGGTGGATGCATCCTCAAGCGATTGACAATGACCGGCTTCTCTGTAGTTTTGTCACCCTTCGACTGCTGGCAGCGGAGGTGTTTGATTTGTCAAATCCTGGAAGTCAGTACCCGGCTCCTCGGCCGTTGTCGATTTTGCAAAGTCGCATCGAGCGTTGGCAAGCAAAGTGGCTTGAGGTCACTGATTCAGTGAGCTGCCACAACTTTCTCATCCGGTTCTATGGTGCCCATCAATCTCTACAGCTGTTTTCCATTCCGCTGCAAGAAACATTAAAGAAAAGCAACTTTGATGAAACCTGCGACCTCAAACCATTCTGGGTTAGCTATCAGAGCGCCATGACCATGCTTCGCCTGATGCCGGAGTATTCGACTTTCTTGGGCCATTGTCAGGATTCAATCCATGTCATGACTGCATACTCCGCCGTTCTTCTCATTAAGGTAAGACCTGCAAACCCCATTCCTATCCACTCTTCCACGAGAGCTATATCTCACAACTTCATCCAGCTCCTCCTTTCTTCTCCGCCTCCCATCAGCCAAGAAATTGAGGCCGATACCCTGGCAACAATCCGCGCCGCAGCCAGCGTCCTAACGGCCCAATCCTCTTCCAGCTCAAGCTGTAATCTCCAGTCCAAGTTCCTCAGCAACATTCTATCAGAGTACTCAACCATCCGACGCCCCCGCCCACTCACAATTCAATCAGCCCCCCGACCAATCGACAGGCCATCCGCCCCAAGCTCCGCAGCGACCTCCTTCCCCGACTCTCCCGCCACAATGCAATCCCAATCCCCAGCTGGGCAAACCATAGATACCCACCCGGCTTCTTCGGTCAGGTCCTTCCACTTACAGCCCAGCCCAGTGAGCCAAGACTCGCCATTCCCGCACCCTTCCCACCCATCATCTGTTCAACCGCCTTACTTCCATCGCCCGTCGCAACCTTACGATTCAACTATGCCTCCTATTCAACCGCCCCCGAACGGCCCGCCTGTCGCGGGACTAGGCTTCAATCAGCAAATAGATGAAGCTTCAAATTTCTTGTTCAGTGATGAAGCTACCTGGGTTGGTATGTTTGCAAGTGCAGGTTTCAGCATCCAAGACGGTGTTTTCTGTGGTCAGTCCACGTGAAGTAACTGTCACACCTTTGGTGGGATGCGACTTGCAAGGCTTTCCATAACTTCATCGCATAATGAAAAGAAAGGCAATTTTGCCTCTAGAATTCTCAAGTCGCATGGTGTCGCGCCTTTTTTTTCTTTTGCCTCATAATGAGATTGGGGTTTGTAACACTTGTGTGCTACACAATGACGACCATCCATTGATGACGGCAGATTATAGCCACATCGCTTTTCGAGGGTATCCGGTAAATCACACTTTTAGGTCGGCCTTGAAAGGGTTCTTGTATATATTTCCAACGTCTTCGGTGTAGTCTTTAATAACATGTTTGTTGGAGGCATCCCCAGGTCTTCAACTTCTCCAACGCATTCCAATGTTTGGATATTAGCAAAGATGGTTTCCAGACTGCAACCTTGGAAGTAGATATTGATTCGCCGGTGTTGGTCATCCATATCCATGACCCCGGGGATAACCTTCCACGGCTACCCAGTCAGTGAGATGACGAGAACCTACCTGGAAAGATGTTACAACCTTGGAATCTGAAGGGGTTCCTTGAACCGTTATTCTGAGCTCTTCCTCTCCAGGGCTACAACCTTGGAATCCACTGCCCAGGTGAGTCGTACATACCCGTGGACCCGCGGACTAGTTCCGATAACACCCTCTTTTGTGACACCTTTCAAGGTTCGTGAAATAGAACGAAAGTTCATTATGCGCTCTCATAGTAACCTTCGGATGTCGGTAAAAGCGTCATGCCAATAGGCCGATGGGAGGCCTATACCAACATGCCTTCGAGGTCGATATATAACCTTGGAAGACGACGGGGATGGCCACACTCACTTCAGCGGATTCTCATAGCTACATTTTCTTCACACTGCTTCTTCCCATTGGCCCCTGAGCTTTCCACAGAGTCCAAGCTTCAATATGATGGCTAACATTCTGGACAATACATATTTTCTCCCAGGGCCACATTTTCTCACCCTGCTGGTGCCATCGCTGTTGAGCTTTTTGATTATATATTATTTTTTCTTGCCCCATTCACCATACCCTCTCATCAACCCATCGGGTAAATTTGACCTCACAGCTTCCAAAGCAAAGATCAGATTTACCCATGACGCCCAAGGCCTCATAAAGAGCGGCTTTGAGAAGGTGATTCAATCATATCGCGTCGAGGATTTTGGGATCATCTGTCGCGCTGACTTGACCAGTGCGGCATATTTCGATTAACTTGCGATACTGGAGTGCGACTCGTACTATCTCAAAAATACCTAGAGGAGATTCGAAACCATCCATCGCTGAGCTTCGGTCTTGTTCTGCAGACTGACACACACACTCGTATCGGGGGATTTGAACCATTCGGCGAAGACTGGGACATATTTCAAGAGGTGATTCGGAAAAAGCTAACGCAAGCTCAGGGTGAATTTTGAAACTATACAATGGGTATCTGCCTTATTAAATGCTGATTGTTTGTTGTAGGTAGAATTACAAGGCCTCTCTCCGATGAGGCTTCGGTCGCCCTACGCGATGGCTGGACGGATGACCCAGGTGAAACCACATCTGTCTTAAACATCACACGAAGCAAAGCTGACAGAAGCAGACTGGCACGAAGTTGCTCTATATCCCACGATCCAAAAGCTTGTGGCGCAGATGTCATGCAGAATCTTTCTGGGCGACGAGCTATGTCGAAACGAAGAATGGCTTCGGGTCATGACGAGCTACACGGGACGTGTTAGACAAGCACTCGAAGAACTACGTCTATGGCCCAAAATTGTTCGTCCAATTGTGGCAATGTTTCTGGACTCAACGCAGGTGCTCAGAAAGGAGGTTCAGGCGGCGCGCGAGATCATGGAGCCAATAATCGAACAACGGCGGAGAGAGAAAGAAAACACGGCGAAGAGCGATGTGACTCCCAAACTGAACGACAATGCCATGCAGTGGATGGAGGATATTGCAGCTGGTCGACCTTATGACCCTGTAATAATGCAGTTGTCACTTGCCACCGTCGGTATTATCACTTCAGTGGACTTTTTGACGAAGGCTTTGCTAGATGCCTGTGGGGACGACGCGCTGGTCTCGGAGCTGAGGGAGGAGGCGATAGCGGTGCTGCGAGAAGATGGAATGGAGAAGACATCGATGTATAAGCTGGAGCTGATGGACAGCTTCCTAAAGGAGTCACAGCGGTTGAAACCTTTGAGTCTTGGTCAGTAAAGTATCCGAAGGTCATGTCTCACGCTAATTGAACCGCCAGCCACATTCCGGCGCGTGGCCATGGATGACATTGAGCTGAGCGACGGATCGAAGATCGCGAAAGGAGAGGGCTTAATAGTCCCCAATGACTGGATGACGGATTCGAAATTTTACGAGGACCCTGAGACGTTCGACCCGTATCGGTTCGTGAAGCTGCGACAAGTTCCAGACCGCGAGCGGTCTGCTTCGCTGGTGTCGGTCTCCCCTGAGCATATGGGGTTCGGGTATGGAAATCATGCTTGTCCCGGGCGGTTCTTTGCGGTCAATGAGGCGAAGATTGCGCTGTGTCATATACTGTTGAAGTATGAGTTCAAGCTTGCCGAGGGGACGATGCCCCAGTTCAGGAGATATGGGATTGCGATTCAGACTGATGTGTCAGCGAGGGTTTTGGTGCGTCGTCGGCAGGAAGAGGTCTCATTATGAGATACTGCATACGAGTACTCCGTACTCCGTACTCCGTGGCCAGTTTCGGACCCAAGCACCTCCACTCTTCAGTTGGCGTTCGGCTTTACCCACGGTGGCTTGGTGGCTTTCGCGCAGAATGTTCGATCTCGATGTTTACTTTTATTTGTTAAGCCGAAAGCTATACTGGCTAAGATCTTGATTATCATAAATTGCCACTGTCAAAATTCGAGGATGGATTTTTCACTGCCGGAGACTGGGTATGGCACAACCCTTTCGGCCCTTTTAGTACACCGAAGGGACAGGTTCCGCGCAAAAATGACATATATCAAGCTCTGAATTGAGGCAAATCCAATGCACTAACTTTGACACTAGGTTTCACGATCGGTGATTCCTCGCTCTTTTTTGAGTGTGTACTTAGGTATGACAGGGCTAGAATTTGCATAGAGAGGATCGCTGTAATTACGACCCACCTCTATCGTCCTAAGTTTCCACCTACGCCATTATCGGACTTGCTCGGGGGATGAACAGCCTCCCGGACCCGGCAAAATATGTCAGATCACAACAGACTGCTCAAAATGGCTGATTGCTGTCTCGGCTAATGTTGACCCTAGTCGGTGGCGGCTTATGAAATTGTGATAACTAGCGCTTCAATAATGGCGAAGAATCAGGGCTATGCGATGGGGCGTCCTATTCGCCTAACATATTCTTGGATTGGGTATATCTCCGAGGGCTGCACGCAGTACCTTGCATAAAATTTATTTGCTTTTTGGAAAAGGGCAACGTGGGAACAGGGCGTGGTTGGACCCTGAGGGTTCTCGACCGGAGGGGGAACAAGCCAAGAGGCACTAACAGCGATTAACGAGATTTACGAACTCAGATCAAGGATATGGAATATATTAATACGCCATCGGTTATGATAGTACGGAGTAACGCACTATATTTCTCAGGAACGAGACAAACAAGGAAAAGGGAAAGAAAAAGGAAAAAAGAAAAAAGAAACGGTGATCCGGCTGGGCTCCGGTGGTCGGAATCCGGGCCTCTGATTGGTGTTCCTGACGGAGACTAGTCCCATTTCCTGGCCCCCGGAGGCTTAGCGTAAACTCAAGGACCTCGCCGTTGCTCGCTTCCGATCACCTTCTATTCTGACCCCTCTATCTCACTCCCATGGCGTTGTTTTTGCAGCCTTCCAGCGGGCGATGGTGGATGTTTAAAAGGATATGGAATGAGACGCTTGTCTGAACTGACAAACGCACCCCGCATCCCCCCCCTGGAGAACGCCCCCTGGCGATGAAATGAGCGCTTTTGCCTCTGACTCCAACGGTGGACCCTTCGGAGAGTCCGTGCTATGCAGCCTACCTGTCGGCTCTCTGATTGGTTCGCGTGTATCGAACTTTCTCTTTGATCCAGTCAGGACCGTGATGCTAAGACGACTAGGGTCTCTTAGGGTCTTTTAGCCTCTTTTATGCGGCTCTGGCAATTTTACTGCCCCAAATGAGGCACGGAGCCTGTGCATTGCCCTGCCTAAAGCGAATCTCTGGCTGACCTGGCTGCTCCCACGCCAGCCGAAATGTCACTGTGGAACGCCACCGGCTCTTGCAATACCTCCCAAGCCACGCGTTTGGCTTGTGACCGGTCAAACTGGTCCGTTGTGCACATGGTATGCACGGCGCAAACATGGATTAGCCCATTGTGTACACTTTCTGTTGGGCCCCGAGCCTAGTGAAATTACTACCAAGCTTTCAACCCACTCGTCCCAAATGCGTTGGCTGGCCCTGCCAAGGTGGAGAATACCCGGCGGCACTTCAGTTTCCCAGCCTGGAATGGTCGGATATCACAGGCTCATTTCCACCGTCTGGTACGGTTCTGCTTTCTGATTAGTGCCCCTCATGTCGGAGGTCGGCATCTACATCAGGGGGCGGAGACGGACAGCGCCCGAGTGCTCTGTTCTGTATTTCTATGCTCTGGCCCCCGGGGAGTTGCATTTCCCTTCGAACATCAACACTCTCTTTTTGGGCTCTTTGGGAATCTTTCCTCAAGCAGATTTTTGTCTGCGTCCTCTCGTTGTTCACGAGCCTGTCATTCCTTTATCAGGTTGATTAGCGAGTCTTGTTGCATTTAATTATAATTATCACATTCATTATTCCCAAGATGTTCACCAAAACTTTTGCCGCCGCGTCGGCACTGTCACTCCTTACATCGACTGTTACTGCTTTCGATGCTGATGTCAAGAACAATGTCGCTGTCTACTACGGACAGGGTTACAACCAGGACCGTCTGAGCCACTTCTGTGAACAGACCTCAATGGATATCATTAACGTTGGCTTTATCAATGAGTACCCCCAGGCCGTCGGTGACTTCCCCGGCTCCAACTTTGCCAACCAGTGTGATGGATCCTTCTTCCCTGACTCCTCGCTCTTGTCTGGTTGCCACCAGATCTGGGAGGATATCCCCAAGTGCCAGGCCGCTGGCAAGAAGGTCTTCCTCTCCATTGGCGGTGGCTCTGCCACTACCCAGTCCCTCCCCAGTGACGAAGTTGCCGAGTGGTTCGCCGACTTCCTCTGGTACTCTTTCGGTCCTTACGACTCCAGCAAGGCCACCCTTTCCTGGACCCTTTCCCTGCTCACCGACTTCTACCCCCGTCCTTTCCAAACCGTCGTTGTTGACGGATTTGACATCGATGTTGAGGCCAATGGCGGCGTTGGCTGGGCTGCTTTCGTCAACCGTATGCGCGAGCACTACGCCACTGCCGATGAGACCTACTACATCTCCGGTTCCCCCCAGTGCCCCATCCCCGATGCCCAGCTCGGCGACGCTATCTCCAACTCTGTCTTTGATTTCCTCTGGGTTCAGTTCTACAACACCCCTGCCTGTGCTGCCTCCAACTTTGCCAACGGCACCGTCGGCTTCAACTACGCCCAGTGGGTCGATGTCATCAAGAACAGCGCCAACAAGGAGACTAAGCTCTACGTTGGTCTTCCTGCTTCCAGCACCGCTGCCCTCCCTGGCAACTATATCACCCCTGAGCAGGTTCAGCCCCTGATCGAGACTTGCATTGATGCCTTCCCTGATCAGTTCGGTGGTATCATGCTCTGGGAGGCTACTGCTGGTGACGAGAACGTCATCGACGGCCTCACCTACACTGAGCACATGAAGGAGATCTTGTACGGTTGTGCTCCTCCTCCAGTCACTACTTCCACTGTGATTGTGACCCCCACCCCCAAGCCTACTTCCACTCCCGTTCAGTCTTCTACTGTCGCTGCCTCCAGCTCTGCTACTCCCTCCAGCTCCGCTGTTCCCTCTAGCTCTGCTGTTCCCTCTAGCTCTGCTGCTTCCCCTTCCAGCTCCGCTGCTCCTTCTAGCTCTGCTGCCCCGTCGACCATTGCTACCTCGTCCAGCTCTGCTGCTCCTTCCAGCTCTGCTGCTCCCTC